>VXBJ01000364.1:285411-351926 GCA_013400055.1 Nycticryphes semicollaris
TAAAAAAAGATAAAATAAAAACACAAATAAAATTGTACATAAATGCAAATGTCCAACACTGAAAAGGCAGGGCAATCACACCACTGAGACAAAAACCTGACCAGAAAAAAAAACAAAACCCTCAAGTCCATGTTTGTTTGTTGGTTGTTTTTTTTTTTTTTTCCTGTTGTCCTGCTGCTGGATCCCATCCTGCCGTGTCCCGTCCTGCACCGTGTCAGCAGGGAAACGCAACTGGACTCGGCAGTGACTTCACTGCAGGACTCTGAGGAGAAAGGTCATCTCTCTTTGTCCGGCCGTCTGTGGGCCGTGTACGCTCTCATGTGCTGTCCCTCTTTCTGGTTCTTTTTTTTTTTCTCTCTTTTTTTTTGTTGTTGTTGTTGTTTGTTTTTTCTCTGTACAATTCCTTGTGTTCCAAGGCTGAGTCCCAAGACTTGTGAAAAACCGTCTGGAGTCATGTCCTGGTGAAAGGTGGTCACGCTGTAGTGATGGCATTAAGGTCCTTCATAAGTCCTTCCAGGTGGGCCATCTCTTTGGTCAGCTCGTCTGGTTCGTAGTTCTGTGGGAGACGAAAAGAGGCACTTGACAAAGGTGACTGGCTTTCTTCAGAGGGACAGAATGAGAAATGAGTGATTGTGGTGGAGATTGTGACCCTGACACATGAATAAGCAGAAGCAGATTTATCGACGGTTACAGGAATTAATAACTTGAAACAACTCTCTATTTTAAGTGCAGATCTTGCAACAGTGATTCATAGTTTCACTGATTTTTAAGGCTGTGATCGTCTTATCTGTTTTCTCCGTGTCAGTCCCTGCTTCAAGATAACAGCTTCCTTTCAAACAAAGTAGATATTTTAGAAAAATCTTTCCAGCTTAATTGGAAAAAAAAAAAAGTGAAAGGACTCACTTCAAATAGAACTGGTTTGAGAATCATTATGCTTGCTAAAATGGTCTCCATTTTTAGCCTCAATTGTCTGGCTTCAGCTGTATTGAACACTGTTATCAATGCACCTTGTGTAGACAGACACCATGAACTAGTTCATCTCAAAACCTTTTCTAAGCTGACCAGGGCTTTTCCCAGTGCTGGGTCATTTTCCACCCCTTACCTTCTCGGAGCTTTTCTCCAAACCCTCTTTGCTCTCTCTTTTCACAGAAGGGGAGTCAGGCTCATGCTATTCCAACTCCAGCTCTGCTCGTGACAGAGCAGGAGCAACACAATCCTGGGCGAGAGTTTCTGCTCTGTGTATTTAAGGTCCATTATTACACCCCTCTGACTGCAGTCTAATGTCAAAGCTGCTGATCACGTTCCATAAAGCTGGAGTCCTTCCCAAAGCGCAGCCTTCCACCCCGACACCAACCTTTTATTTTGTTTAAATAGGAACAAGCTCCAGTTCACCAGGCAATCGAGATTGTCCCAGCAGAGTCCTCTCTGTCCTGTGGCTGATGCATTATCTGCTGACTACTGACAATGACAAATAGCAGCGAGGTGGAAGCACTCGGGACTCGCTCCTGCAGGCTCAGCATCAATTCAAATCACTATCTAATCCTCGTTTTGAACACTCATAATTTAACTAGTACTTATTGTACTAATGAAGAAAATACTTAAAGAATAGATCTAAATACTACCAGTTTATTGAAGAATAAACTAGTGAGTATGTATTTTTGGTACCAACCCAAAAAAAGGAGTAAGTAGGTGCAACACCTGGACAGAGAGCGAAAGTGTACCACATCAAGCATGTGGACAGCTCTAGACCAGCACAAGCAGAAAAAAAGAAATCAAGAGGGTGACAAAAACAATGTGACAAAAGGAAAAGACAGTAATGAAACAAGAAAAAAAAATTCAAAATAAGCATTTCCTGTAGCAGTAATACAATGGCTAACACAGTAACTTTGGGGCTTGCAATCTGAAAGGAAAGCAGCTCTTCCAGTGCCTGACAACCAGAACCATCCTCACTTCTTAAAAGCTATTTCCAAACAAGCTCAACAGTTGCATTGTTTTTTCCAGAAAGTCAAAACGCTTTTATGAGTATCTAAAAGTGTATTTGGGATGGTGGGGCTTTAACCATTTGGGCATTAATGCTAAATTTTCCATTTGCAATGGTACTTTGAAATCCTCAGCAGCAGCTCAGGATAACTTTCAGGGGATCCAGGCACAGCATCGCAAACCAGACAGTGATAAACGTCATCTCAAAGCAAGTGTGAGCACAACACCTTCACCCGCACAGAAAAGCGCACGGCGCTGTTGGAGGCCTTCAGCTCCATGAACAAAGATGTTCTTTACATCAAGACAAGCAGGTAAAACCCAGGTGTGCAAGGCACTTGCACGCCCCTGGTATGGGAGCCCAAGTCACGAAGCACAGCTGCGTTAGGCACTATGTACTGGGAAGAGTGGAAAGACCAGTTCTAGAGAGGTCTTTGCTTCTCGTCATTGCCAGAGGCTGGCAGAAACCAGGAGCCTGGAGCATGAGTCAAGAATGGAAATCTCAGAGAACATTACTCTGCGCGCAGCTAAAAGCCTCCCTTTGGCCAAAATGACATCGAAGGTTTCTCTGTTTTTGAGTGAGTGGGCCTTGAGGAGTGGAACAGATGGAAGCGCTGCCTCTGTTTTTTGGTGTTGGGGAACTAGGAGTTAAGGTAGGCCCTGAAGTACTTCTCACATTTAGAAAGCACTGCCAATACTTGCAATTTAAGTGCTTATTCTCTGAATTTGCTGCCTGGTGTAGCAGGTATGTGCACTAGATTTGTTTCAGATGGGTTAACAGGCAATGACCCCGGAGCCTCAGAAAGTCTTGGTGCAAACACTACTGGAGCTAAAGAGATAAAGATCTAAAGAGAGATTCACCACGTGTGATAAGCACCGCCAAAGCAAGGCCCTGGCAGTGTACGAGTACCTACGCTTTCTGAGTCCTCGAGCATCCTGGTGGTCTCCTGCACGTCGGGGGCACTGGGAACCACCACCGGCATGGGAGGGCGAGTTCTTCCTAAAGTCCCAATTGACGCAGTCTTCACCGAGTGAACTGGATGGTTAGGGCCTGAAGATAAATTGTTACATAGTTATGCATCTGTTAATTAGTGGTTCTGCTTATTCAGAAAGCGCTCAAAAGTAGGGAGAACCAAAAGGATTCTATTAGAGGAAAATGAATGGAGTGCTGAATCTCAGTTTTGGTCTAGTTTATCTATGTACATATAAAGGGCCTTGAAAATAATACCAACAGAATTCACTCCAAGTCTCTGCTGTATTTCCTTTGATGCTCAACTCCATACCCTGCCCCTTAAAATGCTTCTCTCCTTTTCTTCTTAAAAATCTCCTTTCTTCTCTTTGTGGCCAGCGTTCCCCCGCTCACCTTGCTGGGTCAGCAGCGGCGTGCTCGGCAGCGCGGGGTCGTAGCTGGGACCTGCTGCTGGAACCGCCGGCACCGCGAAACTCTTGAGCGGGTGGGAAGGCCGGACGTGGGCCGTTGGGAGGTTCTGAGATGAATCCTCCTCCTGTGCATTAGCCAGGAAAGACCCCGTGGCGCTCTCGGGGTCCTGGTGGTCGGCACAGGGCTGAGATGAGGATGCCGGCATGGTGTCCGTGCTCGGTGTGTTTCGAACGGATTCTAAAACAGACAAAAGGAGGAGAAAAAAAACAAAGAAAATAAGAAAAAAAAAAAAAAGGTGTTTCTTTTCTTTAACAGAAACGTTCTCTGTGGTCAGAGGGAAACGTCACGGTGGTGTTTGCAAACACCCTTTCTGAGATCGCTGTTACAAGATGAGACGTGAATTCACAGCTAATGATCTGTGTCACAAATAACGACAATTCTGTGTCACTGTCCTGTTTTAGGGTGAACGGCAGCACCTGTCTGGTAACACAGGAAGCTTGAGAACTGAATGATTCCAGGGGCATAAAACCGAATCAACCACTCCATCTAAGAAGACCTCAGATAAAGAGCATGGAACATGAACCTTCATGCTCACTTTACCCACAGCGCTGGCATTCTTAAATAGGTAGAGGTGACGCGTGTTCCACTGGAGTCCATAGAGAAGAGCTGCATTTTTTTCCAAGACAGACTTGAAATCTCATTACCTGCCAAAGCTAAAATGACATCACAGGCTTCATTTTGTCTGTCTGCAGCAGGCTCCACACCCTGATCTAAGAACAGCTAGATGGGCTATTGAATTTAAGGCACTCAGACCACGTGCAGAAGACGTGGATTGTGAGAGCTGTCACTTCAGCAGCATAAAAACACAACAAGGGAGCCCTCTGCTCCTGACATCTGTCCAGCTGTGCATTTGCAGCCTCGTGAATTGCTGTTACAAGGACACAGGAAACAACATTGTTGGCTGGGGTACCTTCACGTAGACCTTAAACTAGAGATGTGTGGAACTCACTGCATCTCAAGATGTTACTTACGTGCAGTTTCACAATGCAACAGCTTCAGAGTATTTCAGGGCACTGGAGACATTATAAAAACTATTGCAAGCGATTGTGCTTCATGCTTGAAAATGCTGCATAAAAATCATAATTTTCTGTGTGCTTGAGGAAGATTAACAAAGGTCAGCTGTCAGGAGAAACTCAGCTTTTGTCCTCTCTTGGATTTAAACACAACTAATTAGAAAAAAACTTACCATATTAAGTACCTCAAATTAGATTTAATCTGATGTTTCAGACTCCAGGGCTGAAGGCTTTAGAATAAGGAATCTTCCTATTTGAAACTGTACATCAAACATTCAGCCTCCTTTCCCAAGGTCCCCATCATGTATCTCAAGGATCAAAATCTGATCTACACAAGAAACTACAAAAAACCCAGCCTCATCGAGGACTTTGCCTGTACTTAAACCCATCACTGTGTGCTCGTGGAACACCGCGATGGAGAGTGACCAAGTTAAGTCTCGGGGTTTGATTTCCACACATGCAACTCATTGTTCCCTTACCAGCAAAATCTACCAGATGGTTTGTATCTCACCTGTGGAATTGGCCCTGTCTGAATGGGACATGGATGTGCCCATCGGCCACGGGCTGACCTGGTGATGGAGATAGCTGCGGGTTGGAGAAGCGAGGCTGCCGGAGTGGAAATGATGGTGAGGAGGGTTATCGAGTGAATGGATGGGATGAGCACTAATCACAGCTGTGAATGAACACAAGACAGAAAAATGCTTAACATACAGACAAGCACGGAGGTGTATGAACTGCACCACAGCCCTCCCTTCTCCCGCAGCGCCACCAACACGGGATCCAACTGCTCAGCGCAGTTACAGTGACACCAAGGTGACACCTTTCAATGCCGATTTCCCCTCCAGCACTTCAGTTCCCTCCACACCAAGACACAAGATTCCCCCAAGAAGGCAGAGCTCTTTGTTTTCCTGTGCAGAAAGCGCTTCTCTCTTGGCTGCATCTTTCAAGCGCTTTCTGTTACGCTTGAGAAAAATGAAGTTGAGGTCCCTTTAGAACTTCCCTGTATTTCACTATCAATGTCAGACCCAACACAGGAGACATCTCAGTTCAAATTCAAAACAAATTTCTGGCCATCATTGAATTTCTTAACATTGTAACTGAATGTGGCATCTTTGGTTAATTAAATAATGCAAGACAAATGATAAGGGTAGGCCAAGACCCCAAAGGCTCC
This sequence comes from Nycticryphes semicollaris, assembly GCA_013400055.1. Classification (NCBI taxonomy): domain Eukaryota; kingdom Metazoa; phylum Chordata; class Aves; order Charadriiformes; family Rostratulidae; genus Nycticryphes; species Nycticryphes semicollaris. The sequence continues at coordinate 291,014 of VXBJ01000364.1, forward strand.
ATTTACTCCCTCTGTGCAGACTTAATAAAGCTCTTCTCCGCTGCCCTCAAACCAAAAGCCTCTTTTTCTTTTTTACCCTCTTTTTTTATCTTGCTGTTTTCTTTTTCCTGTGGGCAAGACATGAATTTTATACTTAGTGTAAATCATCCTTTGCTCTCGCTCTTTTGTGATAACAGCAAAACCAACTCTCAATACTCCCCAGCTGGGTAAAAAAGAACGTGCAGAATTTCCTTCTTAGGTCAGAGTAAAATACTGAATTGCTTAAAATGATCCAGAAGAAAGTCTCAACACAGAAAACAGGAGGGAAATGCTACCACTAGAACCATAAAGAAAAAAATAAATAAACGTTGTGATTTGTTATTTTCTTTTGAACCTTTTCTGGAAATTCTTCATGACCAATTACTTTCTAGGAATGATGTGATGCACAAATCCATCATTCTGACGGTGAGTTCAGTTAAACCTGCATCGATACATGTGGGTTGGACTCTGCAGCTGAAAAACAAACCTGAACCCTCCAATTTCCTCATTTCCTGAAAAAGGGCCTGTCAGCCAGACAGGAAATGGGAACTGAGCGGTGGAGCCAATATACTTAGAGATTTTCAGCTGTTGGTGATCAAGGATTTCTATCTCCCATTGCGATGCTACTCCATTATCAACCTCTTGTAAATGAAGAGTAAAGTTAGTTCTGAGTAATCAATAGGTTCCAGATTTAACTCCTGCGAGATGGCTGTCAAGGGGATGTAAAAAGTCAGATATTCTCACTTCAGTCAAGATTCAAATGCCAGTTTGTCTTGCAGGGAACCGACAAATGGAGGAATAACCCACAAAATGTTGAGATCAGACATCCGGCAGAGACAGCAGTCATCAGTGACAGCAGGACTTCTCCTACGTGTCAGCAAGGTAGGAGGCATATAGATGTTAAGGCCTAACATCTTCCAGGCATAAGCATTTTAATCACTTCTATTTGTAGAAACCACTGGTCCACACCTGTGTTTCAGCAAGCGTTTCCATCATGACCAAACGTAACGCAGTACAAAAGACCTGGGTTTGCAGCCACAATGAAGAATTGTGCACGTACACTCCACCTTTCAAGACATCTCCTGAAAGTTTGGAGATGGGGAGGAGAACACAAAATCTCTTAAACACCACCCAAAGCAGGATCTGCTGAGGAAGTGGGGAAAACCTGACCCAGTGAAAAGCCACATCCCCCGAGAGTTTACCCTGGCACCAAGCCACCCCTGCTGCAACTGCGGGGTTTTCTAATGACTTGCTGGGTTGTCACACCTACTTCTGATGGCTCTGCAGGGCAAAAAAGCAGCCTGCAGCACCAGTAGCTCTTCAGGAAGATCATGATGGGTTGTTTAATTTTAAGGAAGAGAAATGTGGTGCTTTAAGAAATAAGTAACCCTTTGCTTCCTAATACCCTTCCAGAATCTTTGTTTTCCAGTTAGGAGGGAACTAAGTAGGCACATGTTCATTACTGCAAATTATACTAAAATTGAACATACTAAATTATCCTAATTTAGTATTTAAGAGGTGAATAACTAGATTTGAACACTATGGGGAGAGAAGGCATAGAAAGGTATCTGCAGGCCCAGACTGAAACACACTGAATAAACGGCCCCGCTGTCTGCCTCACTGGCTGAGAATGGGCCTCACCTAATGGTGTGAGTTCTCTCTGTAGCTTCTGCAAAAAAGGTATATAAAGACATTACGTTAATGTTTCCACTAAGTATAAAATAGAAACATACTGCTGGAAGCCCTGAGAGTGTCTGCAAACAGGGTAAAAAGTCAAACAAAACCCTAGGGCACCAGAAGAACTCATGTCTCCTTCCTGACATTAGTGCATGAGCAAACCTGTCCCAGCGAGCCAGCCCTGTCCCCCTCTGCCTCCTTCTGGCTGGGCACGGCAATATCTGATGAAGAGTGGGATGATGTGTTCACTTTTCAGGTGAACACAGCGGGGCTGGTACCCAAAAAGGGTGTCACAGCTGGGGTTAGCGCTGAAAGGAAAAAAATCACATCCACAACTGCATCTGCCAGCGTTATCACAGCAGCTTGAAAACCATCAAAAGGTAGAACTGGAATATATTCCCTCCCCCGAGGTCTGTATCACCACTGTCTGGCTTGTGTCAGCTGTGCATTTCTCATCCCCTAAACTGCTGAGTACCTTATTCTCACTGAGCAACACAGCGTGAGGGGTTCTGTGCCACACCGCGCTCCGCAGCACGGGCTCCTGCATGAGTCGATCTTACGCTGCGTGTATCCAACGCTGCGTCCCATTTAGAGGAAAACCAGAGGGAAAGGCACGAGGGAAGACTTGCTGCAGCCTGAATTTGTACCGGGGTCAAACAAGTCTGAATTCATCACGCCCTAGCACCTGGCGTGTGACGGAATCCAGTGTGAGACACCCCTGTTTGACAGCAAACAAACTTTTAAGAAAATAACTGGAGTGAAGATGATCAGTGTAAAACTGCCACTGCCTCCCTCGTACGGGTAAAACTGCATCCTCTGCTCCTCCCTCCTACATGTAAAGCTGGGAGAGAACAAGCAGCATCAGTCTATTTTAAAACTAAGATAAGAGGTACTACTCTAGTAAGAAGGTTGTAAAACAAGAAAACAGTTGAAAATTCACTAATAGGGTGGTCGGGGCACTCGAAAAACCGTGTAGATAAATATGTCAATAAAGGGAAGCAGCAAATATAATACAGTTAAGTTTGCAAAAAGGCTCTGACAAGGGTCCAGTCCAAAGTTAAAGCACTACCCACTGAGGGAAAGCTCTTTTACGAACTGGAAGCTGGTCACAGATACAAAGCCAAGGCAGGGGCTTGACAATCAGTTTTCAAGAGAGTCGGTAGGAGATTCCTCAGGTATCAGTGCTGGGACTGGTTTTAATCAATTATCTTTCTCAGTGACTCTGACATGGGATAACTCAGATCTACAAGTTTGGAAACTGTATGAAGACCTTTGGGGTTATCAAATGGCAAGGAACTCCCAGAAGGGCGTCACAAGACTGAGCGAGCAGGCAAAGAGAGGGCAGGTAAACTTGTGCATCGCTTCCACGCACAGTAACACACCGAGGGGAAAAATAATCCCAACACCACTTCTCTGATGCTGCACTCAGAGCTGGAGTTCCAACCCAGCCAAGAGCTGCTGGGGATGCGGCTGACAGATCTCTGATATCATTAGCTCAACATGCAACAGCAGCCAAAAAAGCCAACAGAATGGCGAGGCTCCTCGTCCAGCAGGAGGGTATTGAGAACAGGCAGAGGACACTGTCTCCTGCTCTGTGAGACCTTGGTGGTACTTGTGCAGCTCTGGCCTCTCTGCATCTCCAGAAGCAAATAGGAAAGTTAGAGACAGTTCTGAGAACGGCAACTGAAGCGATAAAGGGGATGGAGGAGCTGCCTCACGGTGGGAGGTTAAAAAGGCTACAGCTGTTTGGTCTGGGGGGGAGACCAGCAGTGGAGCAGAACCTGACAGAGAGGTACCAGCTCTCTGCAGCTCCTGTGTAACAGCTGGACACTGGCTGAGTACGAAGGGAATAGATTACAAAACGCAGCTGGGCTCATCAGCTCTCCCTAAAAAGCACCTGCAGGTGCCACTGCTGGAGACTGGGATGGATGGACAGACAGACAGATGGCTGGACACATTCCTAACTCCTCCCTCCTTTTGCAGCTTGTCCCCTGCTCGCCCCTATACAGCTATTCAGTTTTCCCTTTTAACTGGATCCAACTCAGCCTTCACACCAAGAGCTGCCTCTGAGCCGTTCCCAGTGCGGATACAGCAGAACTCCCCAGGAGAAGCAGCACGTGAGCCTGTGGCCGTATCTTGTTTGGGTGCCCCCCACTCCCCGCCAGTGGGTAGGTGGGCCCTTGACTTACGCTGAGGTGGTTGAGAATCAAAAGGCATCATCATCTTGGGCCTCATCCCCCTTCTCCCTGCCAGCGTGGACATGCTGTCCTCTGACTCATGCCCTGAGGGAAAAACACTGAAGGTTATTTACTGCTGCAGCAAGACCTGTGTGACACTGTACCAGATGATTTCCAGCCTCCTCCTTTTACTTCTGGGCTGCCCTGTTCCTTAGCAGTTCTGTGACTCCCAGCTGATAAAACCAGCTCTTTCATCCTCCACTGGAAGGTGGGAGAGGACAGTTAGGAGTAAGGATTACTGGGCACCGGAGAAACCCTCCAGCCCAGAAGGCAAACGCAAACCTCTGGGCAGTGAGTGACAGCACAGAGAGTCACACATTAACAAGGTAATCACTCACCAAGTGAAATCTCACCCACACCTCAAGAGCTGAGCAGTTGTTAAAGCACCAAAACCTGTGTGTTTGCTGAAAAAAAAGGCCCAGACATCTCTCAGCAGTTTAAGAGGAAACACTTGCCCAATGACCTTCTGATTGGTGTTTACCAAGGGAAAATCATGACTTAACTCTTGCGTACCCAATCTTCTCACTAAAATACGTCATCCACACTTTTTTTGGAGAGATTTATAAACTAAGCACAAACCCAATTCACTACTTGGAAAATAAGAACAATAAAAGATCAGGGTAACTGGAAAATATGTTAATAAAGTGATTTCACCAGACAGAGCAATATTTAACTGTCGTCAAAGTCCTTGTTGATGGCTCACCTCTGTAGGAATTCCGCCGTTGATGGATATTGCTGTCCATGGAATTATCAACCGGGGTGATATCTTGGGAGTTGCGAGGGATTGGGGTATCTGTCATGATTGGATTGGGATCCGGAGATTTATCAATGGGTTTTAGCTCCAGTCTTTCATGGTGGATCCAGAGGTCGGGAGGTTTGACATCTTTGGAGTTCCCTTTGTACTTATGGGACCCATTCACTGATTTGCAGGCAGCTCGTTTCCTTGGGAAGGAAAACAAATGAAATGTTCTTAGATATAAGGCTTTCACTTGTTGAAAAAGGCAAATTTTCACTGAGATTTCCTTCAGATCTTGTATCCAGCTGAGCAAAAGCTCCCCCACTGGGCAGGCAGCTTTGAATTTCACATATATGCACATCTGACATCTCAAAGCACATCCTGTGACTCTGATGCCATGAATTTTGTCTCAAACACTACCACATGCTGCAGAACTGTGCTTTACAGTCTAAGTTTTCATTAGCAAAAATTAAGTTTGCTGTATGGATGGTTATTAAGAGACTATTCCAAACAGGAAGTGTAGGCTTACAAACAACCTCAGACAAGAGCTGGAGAAGAAGCGTGTAAATAGCCAATTGTCCCCATAGGATGGTTAACTCTGATGACAAGAATGTTCCGTTTTGCCCCTGCTCAGGACAGACACATGGCATGAACGCGCAGCAGCAGCAGCAGCAGCAGCAGCAGGAGGCAGGTCGCCAGGCAGAAGACACAGTGGAATTTTGGAAAAGCAAAATGCAGAGTTCCAGCATTGCCCTCCACACACACTCCTCACTTCGGGCCCTGGCAGCGACAGCAGAAGGTGTCCCTTTGGGGCAGCCACACTTGCTAGAAATGCTGAAGATATGACTAAATAAAATTCTGAAAGTATTAACGACTGGAGCCTCCCAGGCAGGTGATGTGCAGGGAGAGGCGCTGCCAGGACCCTGCTTGGGGCACTGCAGCTGAACAAGTGAGAGACCAGCAGGGTGTTCACTCATGGGGCTGGTGCACGTAAGGGGGGTATGAGGTATTAGAAACTGGGATGGGGGGAGGGAGAAGCAAGATTTCCCAGGGTTATTTCTGCTCCTTGAAAATAAAACACATCTCTTGGGCACAGAGCCATGAGCCCCAGGCACATCCCCCAGTTGTGAGACCATGGCTCCTATCCCCTTGCTCTCCTCTCCTGGAGAACTCACATTTTTGTAGATGGTTCAGCTTCAGCAAAGCAAGTGGAGATTATTTTCTAAACGTAACAGATAATCTCTTACCTGTTACACATAACAGAGTCTTTTCAAAATAAAGCTTTCAGCTCTGTTCAGTTCTTTCAAAGAACAAGCAGAGACAGCCTTTGGGAGGCTATAAAGGGAAGCATTGCTGCTGGAGTCTGAACCCAGATGTTGTAAATGAGGAATAATTCAGATGTCCACCAATATTTAGGATTTTGGGGCACTTTTTAAGGAGTCTGGCACCAGGTTCAGATTCCACTCCAGTAACCCATGTCAAAATTGGGTTTTAATCATCCACACAGTGAAGCACCAGCAACGAATAGCAGTGAGGATCCTCCTGAGCTGCTGAGCTCACACAGCTCTACAGAGACGTATGGACTGGAGGCTGGAAACACAACAGCCCAGCCTGGGAGCTGCTCTGCCCAGATCAATTCTGCCTCCCACCCTGCTGCAAAATGAGGCCTTAACTCCCAGATGACCACGCGAACTTCCAGCCAGACAACTCATCAGAAAATGCTGCGAGAGCCACAAACACACAGAGCTGATTTAAAAAAAATAAAAAGAAATGCCAGATAATCCCAGTATTTTGAACAGTAATTTCTCCCCAGAGAGGGGTGAGTGCAGGTATACAGAAATCACTGCCCTGCTTTGCCCATGAACTTTTGATGGTTTGCAAACGCTGATGAGGAAAAGCAGAACATCATCATCATCATCACACGTGAAAACTTGCCTGTGTTGATGTATGTTTGTCTTCTGAACACAGGAACTCAAACTGCATTACTGGAACAGAACTTCTGCAGTGCACAAGACTTAACAGCAATAAACTTTAAAGCATCGCAAAGGTTAAAGAAAGGGATGAACGTCCAGATTCACGTCTTACTTTTTCTGGTGAGAAGTTGTACGTCGAGTGCAGAAGACGGCAACTATCACCACGATGACAATGGTGATGACTCCAATGGACACGATGATGACAAGGAGCATGTTGCTGTCCAGGGGGGAAGTAGGGCTTCCGTGGGGACTGTTACTGCCTGCGAGTTTGAGTGGGGAGAACGGGGTTATTCATTAGACAGAAAAAATCCCCATTAAAAGGGAGCGGTGCCCCTCACAGCTTTCCAGAACCAGGCAGAGCAGAAGAAAGATGGTTTGTCTGCCAGGATTTCAAGTGAAGCACTTGCTTACTTTTTTGTCATTTCCCAGCTATGTTTCTGTACAATTGTTCAATCTGTGAGGTGCTTTACAGCCCCCATCTCCAACTAACACTCTACAAAAACCTACATTCACCCTACTCAAATAGGTGTCATAAAAAAATGCAACAGTTTAGAGTCTGAGGAGAGTTAACCTGGGACCTTGCTAAAACTCCAGCGCTACAGGCATCCCCCCATCACCACCCGAATCGGTATCGCTGTTCTACAGCCGTCACTTCCTGATGAAAGGACACACATTTCATGTAGGACTGATGAGCGCTACCCCAGGGCAGGGTTTCCACAATGGAGTGGAAAAGGAGTTTAAGGTGATTTTTTTTTTCCCCCCTCCCTAATAGGTTCTTACCAAATTAATTTTACACTTGGGCACTACAGCAGCCATTTAAAACGACAATGGGAACAAGATCTGCTTATCAAGGCTGAAACGTAAATGCACACAAGGGTATTTTTCGCGTGCACCCCCCACAGCAGGCAAGAGCCCTCCGACAGGGGTATGACACCATTTCTTGAGTGGGAACGGCTCATCATAAAGAGAAAACCTTCACTGGGACAGACGGGCTGTGAACAGTTGACTATTTCCAGTAGGATACGGCATCTCTCGGGGAAACGCCAAAAGACGCGGCATTTGAATTGCAAAGCTTGAGAACCGCACTTACCACCCAGGGGCGGTTTGTAATCCGCTCCTATGTCCACTGGGCGGCTGCCTTTCCCTCCAGATCCTGAAGCTGAAAAAGTCATAACGTGGTAATTTTAGATACAGGCAGATACAGACAGGCTCACACAGACACACACTTAATACAGTAGCTCTTCCAGAAGCTCTGAACCACTGTGGGCATTTTTTCTCCTTTTCTCTCCTCCACAACATCACTTGGCTTTGACCAGTGACTGTGTTTCTCCAAGAAGGGAACACCTTCTTCAAAAGAGCTATTTAATGATTAGCTTTCTGCGTTACTCTTTTCCTGAGTAAGTTTGGGAGCCTTATTAATTTTTAAAAATACAATAAAACTCATTTGTAAAAATACACAGGTATATACTGAGGCAAATGGCTTTGCCACACTTGTACAGACAGGTAATTGCAACAGTAATTATATGGTTTCCTCTTCCTAATACCTCATCACAGAAAGTGTGGAGGACTGGAAATAAGTGGAGGAGCGAAAGCACAGTAAATGCAATATTAAATCCCTGCCTATCCATAAAAACTTGCTTTCAGCTTCTCCCTGTTCTTTTCTTTCACCTTTGCCAGCACTGACAATGAAGTACCACAGAAGTGTTTTTTGGAAAAGCTGGGACAACAAATTGATTAGTTTCAAACCCTTATGTTTAATGGCTGACAGTGAAAGTAAACAGACCTGTACCTCAATTATTACAAACTGAAGCAAATGATGCAGCCCCTGCAGAGCTTCAGCTGCTGCCCGGGGGCTCCTTGGTGCTTTTCCCTGGCAGAAGAATCCCCCCGGCATAACTCTGGTCTAACTGAGGTCCCTCCGAGGCATGAAGAGACCAGCTCACCTCTAACAGTAAGACCTCTCCTGAGTTAGCACAGAGCTTCCTGCAGATAAAAGATACACAACACCCTGGCCCTGCTGTTTCTGTGACTTCGGTAAAATGCACTAATGCAAAATTACTGCCAGTGATAAAAACCCTGCAAGGGGGAAACGGACAGCCAGATGCAAAGGGCAACATTCCTCTTGTTACAGGAATCCATAATACTTTGCACATTTTTACACTGCTATGCACAAAAGGCCAAAATTACCAAAAAAAAAAATTGAAAACCTGCAAATACAGTTTCCCCATCATCAGAAGGATTTTTTTCAGCTCGAATCAAGATGTATGAAGTGTTAAAGGGTGCGTAACAAGTGGGAACTGTGAGCCTGAAAGTCAGAGCAATAATATGGATGGAGCCCTGAGAAGAAGGGATGGTACCTGCGGACAGAGAGGAGGTAGATACAGTCTAGAATAAGGGCACTGCAGGGCAAATCTCTAATAAAAAAGACATCGTGCACCGGCCGGTCTAGAGAAGACACTGCCTTCAGGGACGACACCATCTCTCTTTGAAGCACTAATAACACTGCAGCAGCAATGAGTGAATTTACTGGCATTTTGAACAGCATTTACACCTGTATGGCCAGGTGACCTGCACTGAGAAGGTCTGAAGAAAGCCCTGGATGCAGATACGCTGGGGCAGCAGAGAGGCTGCAGGAGAAGGGGGGGGGATAAAAATAGCTGACAATATTTGGCTATAACAATAATAATTTGGACATAATCACTCTGTGCGCTCTTAGTGCAGCTGTTGGGGCCTCACAGATGAGAGATCATGGAAAAGGTGACAGATCAGAGACCGGGGGACACTTTATGGCCGTCTTTCTGTTTTACTGAAAACGGGTATTTTCAAACAAACTAAATGCCAGACTATAAATTTGGTTGGTAACAGTAACTATGCAGACATACTATATTTAGATAGAGCTATAAAACATTTTACTGAGTACAATGTGTTGTGAAAAATAGCATAATAAAAAAAAAAAAGCAATGTGGCACGTATTAACAAGATTAACAAGTAATTAACTGATAAGAATTATAATTGCAGAACCATTATTCACAAGGGATATTCCTAATGAGCTCTGCCAAGACCTGTGCTTGGCCAAGTGTAATTCAATATCCTTAATAACACCATGAAAGAAAATTAAAATAATTGCTTCTGAAGTTAACAGATGACATAAAATAATGGATGGTAGATAATAAGAGCCAGGGAATCACCTGCACAGACCAAGAGGGACTGTGTGGCCCAGGGGGGTGACAGTGCATGTGGTCACACAGCCACCTGAAGATATTACACACCCTGTGTGTGTGTGTATCCAACAAAGTCTATAAATAATATTTAGATAATAAAAGCGTTGGAAGGCAGCGATAGGGAGCAGGCAGTGTTCTGACAAGCAGCTGTTGTTTCCGAAGGGTGTGGGCATCCTTCTGCACTGCTGAAACCCAACCTGGAGTGCTGTCTCCAACTTTGGAGTCCTCAACACAGAAAGGACATGGAGCTGTTGGAACACTTCCAGCAGAGGGCTACAAAGGTGATCAGGATGGAGCCCCTCTGCTGTGAGGACAGGCTGAGAGAGCTGGGGTTGTTCAGCCTGGAGAAGAGGAGGTTCCGGGGAGACTTTAGAGCAGCCTTCAGTATCTGGAGAGCTGGAGAGGGAGCTGGGGAGGGACTCTTTGTCAGGGAGTGGAGATATAGAACCATAGGTAATGGTTTTAAATTGGAAGAGGGGAGATTTAGATCAGACAGCAGAAAGAAATTATTTGCTGTGAGGGTGGTGAGAGCCTGGCCCAGGTTGCCCAGAGAAGCTGTGGCTGCCCCATCCCTGGAGGGGTTCAAGGCCAGGCTGGATGGGGCTTGGAGCAACCTGGTCTGGTGGGAGGTGTCCCTGCCCAGGGCAGGGTCCCTTCCAACTCTAACCATTCTGTGATTCTGTATAAAGAACACTTACTTGAAATTGTTGGGGTTTTTATTAGCTTGTCAATCTCCACATCACCCATTGGGTATCCACAGCCAGACAATGTATTTGTACTTTGTGTTACTTCAGGACAGTTTTCCTGGGATTAGATACCGTGACCTTTGCTTTTGTGTGAGGCCAGTGCAACCCCTTGAAGCCTGACAGCAGTGGCTGGTACCTTCTCCCAGTACAAGCTCCGTGCTGGGGAGCACGGGGAGAACAATGTGCTGGGCTTAACACAGAACAAAAACATTGAAGCAGGGGAGAGAGAAAAAAACCAGACAGAACCACTAAAGCTGGAGACTCAATCCCATTGTAGTTTTGTTCCTTCCAGTCCAAATAACTTGTCCACTATTTCCTGAAGGACACAGTTTGATTTAGTGATGTTGTCACACGGGAGGCTTCAGCTCTTCAGTTTACCTGCTCCTTTTCTGCTTTTAGCCCACTGCCACGATTTATAATCTCTGAGTATTCTTACAGCAATTCTGAAACAAAACTCTCTTGGCTTTTTGTAGGGTTTTATGAGTTACACATGATGTAATTTTATAAAAATCTATCAAATTGTACCTAGAAAAATCTTTGAGCTTAAGAGGATAACTCCAAATGAGAAGATCTAGCTGTCTGCTGGGGTTAGAACAGTGCAGAACAGAAAGGAACTTTTCAATAAAAGTGTTTACTCTTGCCCTAAGTCCCTCCACTGGCAGCAGCGAGCACCTGCCTCCCCACTGACCGACTGCATCTCTCCAGCATCTCTCTCACACGAGTCTGGGAAGGAACATTCCTCCATAACTGCCTGGTCTCAGCACTATTTGGTAGACAGGAGGTAAAAGCATATTTAATAAATGACTCCGAAGTAACAAGTTGAAAAGCAAGTGAAAGAAAAAAAGCTCATTCTCAACCCCTTTAGGACCTATTTAATTGTCTGTCTAAGTTGCTTGCCAATGAACTTTTAAACTCATCCCTGTAGAGTAGTTCTCCCCTTTTTATTGGGCTTATGTGTTATTTGGAAGGAAGCAAAAACAGCCCTGGGACATTCACCTTATAATTCAATGTAGTAAACGCAAAGCTACCATTTTTCAAGCTAACATTTTAAAACCTTAAGGCTTTTATAGTAGCTAATGCTGTGCTCTTTGGGAGAATCTGGAGTCCAAATGAGCTGACAAGCAGATTCACTCTTGCAAAAAAGCTTTCCAGAGCAGACACACTTTCCTTTATTATCAAAATAATTACAGATGTTGAGCTCACAAAACAGCACTTGGGCTAATTAGGCAACTGTTTGATCTCCCACCTCTGTGTACCAAGATCTTGCATCAGTGGTGAGAGGCTGGAGCATCACTGCATCCCCATTCCCTCTGACAGAACGATTCAGCCCTGGCACAACCCGCCCGTCCCTTCATCCGACATCTGACTACAGGGATCACTTTATATTTCCCACGCCCAAACCACAAATAGGACTTCCAGTTCTTCCACTATTAAAAGCACAATAGGCACTTGCTCATTTACAGTTAACAGATATTTGTTTCATTTAAGAAATGACAGGAAAAATGAAATGTGTGAAGATGGAAAAGAGAAAGCGCGGCTATTCATTTACCTTGGTCATTAGGCATTTTATCTGAGGATTCAGCTAATGGGACAGGCACAGGGAAGGAAAAAACAAGAGAAAGATCACAAGGCTTGAAGGAGCAAGAGGCAGAATTTCAAGTTTCACACAGCACAAGACGACCATCTGAGCTCTCGTTTCTAACCCCTGATACTCATTTGGAAAAAGGACTGTTACAAAATCTACTCTTAACGTTTTATTTCCCACCCCCCTCCCCAGAGTCCTTTTTCCCCAAGCTCTCCTGCATTCAGCACCGCCTCACTCGTTACCCATCACCAAAGCAGCTCTTGGCTGCGGAGCTGGCAGTGTCACACCAGTTCCCACTCTGTCACCCCCAGAGTTCCCATTCCCACCAGCCCCAGAGCTTCACTCCCTCTCACTGGGAGCAGACGCAACACACAAGGCCCAGAATCTTAAACCAACTAAAACCTGGTTTTCTAAAATGCACTTTTAGGACACAGACCCTCAGCATTAATAACTGCGTGACCTGAGTGCCTACCAGCAATTCTGAACCAGCACAATCAATCAGCCACCTGAGCAACATCTGTGTGTACATACTAACTACATACAATGTACGTACTAACTACATACAAGAGGAACCCACTGGAAATTTTCATTCTAGTCAAACTCCTATCTTTTCCAGTTTAAATATAAAATCCATGCTACTGGTATCTCACCCTTCGAGAGGCTGCATTCGGAACAGTGGGAGGAAGGTAGTTAGATACTTACCTTTTGGGGTTCTGAACTGGACAGCCTCAGACATGGGCCCCATGCCCTTCGAGTTGCGGGCCTGGATTTTGAAATAATAAGGAGTATCGAGGGTCAGTTCTTGTATCTGATGGGTCAGTCTGTTTCCCACAACGGGCTCGATAACCCAATCGTGTATTTCAGCGTTCACGTCCGTACTGTAGTAAATGATGTACCCTGGGCAAAGGGAAAAGCAAAAGAACTTTTTACATAAAAGAAGAGGACAGTCATAAGATCTCACACAAAATATTCTCTTGACTCGTAAGGATGTCTGCATGGATAAACGAACATGGGTTTTCTGAAAGTGTATTCTTGCTTTTTAAAAGACCAAGAATCCATTCAAATATTAGACAGCCTTGCCATCTTTAATTTTAAACAGTTAAAAGCATCTGTTGAGAAAAAAAAGCCATTTAAAACAGATCTGTAAGTTAAGAAGGGACACCACATGCACATACCCCTATATACACAGTGACAGTGGCACAAGACTACTGAGTTAACTTATGACTACTAATTAGCAGCTATAACGATGCACAAGCATCTGGAACCCAGACTAGCACAGCTCACTATTTCCCATCCGTCCTATCCCCATCGGGAGGAGATCGGGGCTGCAGAAACAAGTATTCTGCACAGACACTCTCCAGGGCAGGGAATTACATCATTACAGCTTTTAGAGTATTACTTAATGCACAGAATGAACAAAGCCAAGTTTAATGAGTAATTACTGGGGTAATAAGCTGTTCCTCCTGCTGGTAGAGGCTCTCCCCACCAAAGGGGTACTTAGCCCACACCTCCCTCCACACTCACCGCTTGCCCCTGCCAAATGGAATCTGATGCTTGGTGGACTCAAGACTTACAGCAGAATTATTTCTTTTTTTTTTTTTAGCTGTTAATTGCTGCTTAGGCAAAACCTCATAAATACTATATGTTTTAACACAACGGGTATGAATAAAGGGAAGGTTCTCTTTTTCTCTTTCACAGTACAGGCACTACAAGGAGATTTTTCTTTCCCCCCCTGACAAACGGGCTGCGTGTGGTACTTCTGCTCACTGTGCTGGGCAAGGACATGCTGAGCTCTTTGCACACTCCTCCCTCTCCCAAGGACACACCTGATAGAAGATGACAGCCTGATCTTTTTAGGAGCGTACATAACCTGGGGATACATTCACACCTCTCCCAGTGACCCTCACTGACAAACCTTTTAACCTCCAGATAAGATAAAGGCCCTTGGTTCCCCAGTCAAGCCCCCTTTCCCTTGCTTTATAGCACCCCTGCCTTTCTGGGGTCTGTCTTACAGCTCACTTAAAAGTTTCTTGTAATTACTGAAGGTTAAGAGCCTCCAGTTCTCTGCCCTTTCAGAGGGATCTCATTAATTTTTGTCTTCTGTCTAGAACCTGGGCTACAGAACCTGCCTCATCAGACACCAGGCAGTGACAGGTTTCAAAGGCTGGATTCTGCACCCGAGTTAATTCTGAGAACAAAAGCAAAATTATACATTGCAAACCATATGCCCCCAAAAATCTGTTTGAAGCTTAACACCTGGGGTAAAAAAGGAAAAATGGAAGTGAATTACTTCAAAAAGCCTTTAGAAATGTGAATGCAAATAGGAATTACAGAAAGGAAACCGTAATTACTATTTTCCGTAAGATGATTTATCTTACGTGAAAGTGATGGTTATGTCACGGGACTAATAAACTGACTTTAAGTCTGTTCTGTCCCACAAAAATGACAGAAAGATGACAAAGAGCACTGGGATGGAGCCTTCTGTATGAAATACTGATGGGCAGAGGCATTACAGACGCGTTTCTGGAGGCAGGCTATTAGAACAGCACACACTGATGAAGGAAAAGGTTATCGAGATGCTTCAACTTCCAATTGGATTTCTGGTTATTTCCAATTTCACACTCCTGTTAGTTTATATCTTCATGTGTTTTTACTAGGTACAAAAGTAAATAATTAATCTGAGCTACTAAAAGACTGACAACGAAGATAGTGAGCTCTCGGCTGGCTCTGGGCTAAATGAAGTACGGAGCATGTTCCCAGAGTTTTGCAGATTATATTCTGCTGTTAAACGGGCATCTCGTATCTGCCTCTAGTGCCCACGCAAACCCCACCTGTAATTTTGCCGTTGGCCTCGGAGGGAGGCTGCCAGTTAACAATGATTGTCCGAGGCTTTCCCTCTTTGCTCACCACAGTCACGTCTTTGGGAGGAGAAGTAGGAACTGCAAACAAAACAGAGATGAGAACAGGTTTCCCCATTTCACCGGATAGAAACAACTCAGCTCAGCACCTTGCCTTTTTGTTTGTTTTATCACTGATAAAAGGCACGTAACAATAATAAAACTGCTTGAACGTTCAATCTTCAAATAAATCTACCGCCCTAATGTCGTGGTCTCACCAACTGACTCCATTCTGCTGGGAAATGCCATCTGTGGGCAGCATCACCTCTCCGATCCGAGATACCTGTTCCTAAAGCACTTCTGCAACAGATGCTGGGATTCACATCTCACTCAGCCCCTGCATCTTCACAAACACGGCTTTTGATACAGCTCTAACAGCCGGGCTTGGTGACTTCAAACCTGAACTTCTTCAGTCACCGCAAAGGAAAAATTTGTGAACAGAAAGTATTTTACATGCAAAGGCACACAAAGTCTCTGGTGGGAGTGAGACCTTGCACTGCCCGTTTGCCACTCAAATCTGAATCGGCAAAGTACATGCACCAGAGATTTCGAGTCATAATCCGTAATTGCCAATTTACTTTAGTTCCCCTGCCTGATTCACAGGGAAATCTGCACCTCAAAAGCATTTGAAATCTAGAAATACTTCTTGAATACTGTTACCCAGCCTTTTTCCCTGCGTTGCCAGAGAGAGGGGGAGAGTGCTTCTGCTGCCCATCAGCCTCCTCCGGCCCAAAGTTCAGGAAACAGCCCAAGTTGTTGCAGAAAAGGCTGAAATCAGAGCCCTTCTCCCCATGCACTTCTCCAGTATCCAGCATCCAGCCCGGGCTCAGAGCAATGGGTTCAGAGCACACGGAGCCAGTGTCTCCACTAACCAGCCCCAGTTCACCTGGGGCCACCTGACAGACAACACGAACCTTCTCATTAGTAACTTCCAGCCAAGTAAATCCACTGTGGATATTTAATACTGCAATAGCAACAGTTACTGCTCACTCAGTGCTCTCTGCAATTAAGGAGCTTTAGGTGTATTACCTCTTAGAAATCAATCTTGTCCACCCCCTGAGATGGCCACCCATTACCCTCGTGCAGGGTAACAGCTGGAAAGCAGGAGGAGCAAAAGCTCTGAAGTCACTGCAACTATTATCCCAAACACTGTCAGCGAGCTCAACAGCAACAGACAGATACAAAGCACAGTTCAGGGCCCTAGAGTAAGCTTCAGAGTTAAAAAAAACCTATTAATTCAGGACTCTGCCTCATGAGATGATTGATTCCATCACAGACTAACACCGAACCCAGTATCCCCTATTTTTCCTCAGCACTGGCCAAAGAGTGAGTCCCACAAAACACCGCTGTTCAGGAGTATCCAAAATAGTGAGTCACACACTCAGGAATTTGGTGAGTAGTATAAATCCCAACATCTGTTATGAGAAAATATAGTTAGACTTTTTTGGTGGGTTTTTTTTCATTTGCTCCTTAGTTCCCAAGCTTTTAGGTCATACTTGCAAATCATCTTTACAACCACCTTGATTAGAAATTCACTTTCTATTTAAATGAAACGAGATCTCCTGCATCTCACCCTTGCTCCTGTACTTTCTGAGTCTCACTGAACCATGGGATTATCAGAGTTGGAAGGGAGCACTAGAGCTCACCCAGTCCCACTCCCCTGCCAAAGCAGGGTTGCCCAGAGCACATCACTCAGGGCTGCATCCAGGTGGGGCTTGAAGGTCTCCAGAGAAGGGGACTCCACACCCTCCCTGGGCAGCCTCTGCCAGGGCTCTGACACCCTCACCCCAAAGAAGTTTCTTCTCCTCTTTGAATGGAACTTCCCGTGTTCCAGCTTGTGCCCGTTGCCCCTCGTCCTGTCACTGGGAACCACTGAGAAGAGTCCGAATCTTCAAAGTCTATTTGAAGAACTTCATTTGTGCACCTTTGCAATCTCTCCTGTGTAAAGAGGTCTACTGACTAAATTTACCTTTTAGTTGAGAATTTTACATCTGTCAGCCAAAAATGCCAAATGAAGTGTTTTACCGCGGGGCAGGCATCCTGGCGGGGATGGGGAAGGAGCCTCAGTCCAGCCCTGTGCCGTCAGAAGGGCAGGGGACTCCACGTCACGGGATTCCCACCAAAAACTAACCCAACAATCTCTTGAAGGGTTTATGGTACTTCAGAATAAGTCACAGCTTTCTGATTTAATTCTGGTTTTGCTTTCTCTTATGCCTAATTAGAGAATATTTGGATGAACACACCAATTCTTTGCATGCCGGCATTTTTAAATTTTTTTTTCTGCATTTTCATTTCCCGTGAGAACTACGGGGCAATTTGTCTGGGCTCTTCTTTGTCCTTACAGCTCAAATGTAACGGCACAAAGATCAGTGAACGCTGCAGTTAACTCAGGGACCAGTCCCGGACCCCGCAGCTACTGAGTGGGCCCAAGTTTCTCCTGGTAGCTCTGAACCCTCTTCCGTTCCGTACTTTGGGAGAGCGTCATTTACCAGCACTGGGATGGCAATTCCTGCTGAAGAACAAGGCCTTATTTGCCTTATGCCCCTCCTCACTCTGTAATAAGTATCCTCACAATTATAGCAAATTTTAATTATTATTTGCTATAGCATTTTCTTTGTATTTGCTATTAACATGCTATTGCTGAGATGGTTCAGACGTGTGCTTCTTTATTCTCTCTTGTCCATGAACTGTGGTACATTATTCATTATGTCTCCCATAATTTGATGTAAATTCTTTTGCACACAATCATCCCATTCCATTTTGAAGTGTGTTGTCGGTTATTTTTAATCAGGATTTCTGACTACATAAAGAAAACAAGCCCCCAGCAAGTATCCATCAGCACAAGCATTTTAAATATATGCTTTCCCTCCTCCAGGATTCCATCAGGAATGTCAGCCCTGCCAGAAGGACAGGAAGAAGTACCTAATTCAAAAGTTGTCCCATGCGCTGTCATGCTCCAGGTACTGGATCTCCGACCTTTAGTCACCATCACCGAGAATTCATACAAGGTGTTGGGTTTCAACCCGGTCACTAAATAGCTCAAAGTGGTCGCATTCGCAGTCTGAAAGAAACAACAGAGACAGTCGCTTCTGAACCAAAACCCATCGGTCCCCAGCTCTCAAACTCCCTTCTCTCAGGTAAGTGTTTAAAACATTTTAGCATCGCTACATTTTCATATCCACGGTCATTAATTCCGCAACGCTTTCGCTCTGTCATGCAAATTCATTCATCAAGTTAATACCTGATGAATACAGTTGTTTTTTCCTCAACTAGAAATTCTTTCTGCAATCAGCAAGGGCATTTAATAGCAGTCAATTATAAATTAAAAAAAAAAAAAAGGCAATCCAAGGTGCAGGGCACAGTTGTTATGCAGCAGACTAAATCACTGTCTGCTTGGGGGGTTTAATTTACAGCATTTCATTAACTGATCCGGCTGGGGAAAACAAGGAAGCACCGCTAACGAGAAGAGGCCTTCTTGAGATCTGTGTCTGCCTTCCAAACTCCTCGTAGAATTCTCAGTACATTTTTAAGATGTTTTTAACCAAATCTTTAAAAGTACCATCTGAAGGTATCCAGGTGCTGAGGCTTGAAGCTTCACTAATATTTAGACTTTTTTTCCAGAAAATATGGTTGTCAGGGATGACACACTGAAACTACCCACGGCTTATAGCGGAATCTGTAACTCAGCCATTTAGCTAGAACTTTCAGCCTTTTGGTTGAAATATCTGGCGTTTGTTATACAGGACTTGAACAAGAACAAAATGTACTTGAGGCCCATGACAAAACGAAAAGATGTATCTACATATATGTACAGTCACATATATGTACAGTCACATATATGTACAGTCACAGGGATCTAAACGTAGAAACCAAGTTAGTTGTTTCGATATCTGACAGGGCCATACAACAACTGCACCAGTAACTGCTGCCTTCAGAAAACAATTGTCTTCAGCTAATTAACTGTCGAGGAAAGGGCTGTCTATAAATGCACGTTACTTCAAGACTCCATGAATAACACAGACCAAATTCTGCAAAAAACCCCGCTTATTTCTCAGCGACAGCTTCTTTATTACACCAGGCTGAAAGTTCAGAAAAGTGTGGGACAAATGATACTGAGATTTGGGGTTTCGTTTCAAAGCAAAGGTGATTGTGGCCAAGTGGTTCAAGCCTTTAAGCACAGAGCAGGGGCCAGCTCTTACGGCAGTGACTGACCACCACCACCTCCCTGGCCTGGAGCCCCGAGCCCTGTGTCCCGCAGAGCTTCCCGCCCAGGGCCAGGCACCGCTTGCTCCCGGCTCAGGGCCATCTGGGGATCGCTGGTGCTTCGGTAGAAGGTGCAGAGACCTTTGGCCTGGCCACGGCCAAAGGAGAAGGCTTTTCCCAGCATCTTGCCTTACCGGCTTGGCTTCCCCCTGAAAAACACACCATTTCTTCCTCTCTGCAACACCTGGGGAAATTCCTAACACCATTTAAGCGTTCAGCTCTGCTTATAGTAGTTTTTAGCTCCTGGCTGCAATCGCACATGGCAGCTGGAGTCCTTTTTACAGGTTAAAGCTGCATTTTTCATCTATGCCTTTGAACCTTGATACCTTTTTCGTTACACTGCATGTCACAGTGAATGTAAATGACACATGAAAGGCTAAACTGGCATCTTAGCTCTGCTTTCTTCCCTTTTTTTAACATTGCTTACTGTTTTTAAGATCACAACATATCCTGTGGTACTAAACCCTGCTCACCTAACTAGGAATAAACTTCACAAATATTACCCTGTAAAATTTATTTTCCTTTTATACAGTCCTAAAAGATCTAAGTTAAGATTTAATATTTCAGCATACGCTCCAGAGCACACCGATAAATCACAGGTATATCCTGCCTGTGGGACAACTCTGCTCCACCAACAGAGATGCTTTGAAACACGCTCTCTGATCCGCGTGAGTGACACTACAGGGTTCAGAACACAGCCCAGTATTTTAGCTTCGGAAGCTGTAGCACATCTGGTCCTGTGTTTATATGCTCTGCATTGACACCGCTCCTACAGGAAGTTAAGAAAATAATGTTCCTTGAGGTGGAACCTCTTAAACTTGTATTTGAAGCACGAAGCCTCTCCTTTAGTCATTGTCTGTTAATATCAGCTTAGAAGTGGGAAGCAAAAGTAGAAAATATGAATGACCTGTATCAACATCCAATGTACTGAGCAGGGGGATGGATGAAACACCTCCGTGCTGAGCAGATGTAGCTCTGGGTACTCAACTGACCCACAAACAGCATCTCTGTGTGCAGGTGGTGGAACGGAGCAGCTCCAATGCGAATGGCTGAACAGCCTCCAAACACACACTAAATAACAGAGCTGCTAAAGGTGGCCCTGACAAGTAACATCGCAGCTCTTAGTCAATGAAGGTACCAAAGACCTGAATGAAAGTAGGGCAGCTTCTCGAGCAGCACCGCTGAGAAGTGGCTTTGCCTTTCCTAAAATCAGCACTTGTTCAACACAGCGAAGCAGAACCCACCGTCGAAACAAAGAAAGAAAAGCATTTCTCCAAACATCATGGGTTAAAAATGATTAGAGCAAATGTTCTCCAACTTAGGTCCCTCCAGGCAAATGCTTTTTCAAATGAGTAATTTTGAACTATATTCCATCATTACATATCATTTTTGGTCCACAATAAAACTTCTTGACCACTGGCCACCAGCACTGAGAACGGGGGGAGTATTTCATTTACCAACGAGGGTGGGTTTTTTTAAGCATTTAACTAATGGAACTGCAGCATTCTATAAATCACTGCTGAGACATCCTCTGCACGACTCAGGAATGCGGGTTCATAAATAACTCGCCTTTAGAGGAAGGACACACATATACATCTCTTTTCATTTCAGTAAAAAAACCCAAATATCTGGTTTGTAACAAGATTGCTCTGTGAGAGCATAAAGGGAACTTCGCTAGCTGGGTATTTTAACAACCATTTCCTTTGAGTCTCATTTCAAATGTGAAATTTGCAGTCAGCAGTTTTAAGGCCTCCAGAAAACTCTGAGAATTTAAAAAATCCAACCAACCGACAAAAAACCCAAACCAATAAACCACACCCCGAATATAGTCTCCAAATCAAAACAGCAGATGAAAACCAAGAAAGGCAGGGCTATCATAAATTTATTGTTATGTATTTTGCACCCATTCTGCTCCCAGAGGAAAGGTTCGTTATCAGCTCTGTATGAACAGAAGAGGTTGCAAAAGGAAAGTTAAAACCATCGGGGTGTTTTCCCTGCGTGACCCACCCCACCAGTACAGAGTGTTCTCCCAGCTGGAGAGAGGGAGCACACTCCTTATCCATGCACTATGGATTCTCCCTAACACTACGCCCTGCTCTGCCGTACGGAGCCATCGTGTTGGGGTGAAGCACAAAGGAGAGAACTGTCACTGTGACCGTGGCTCCGCAGCAGAACCTAATTCTGGAAGCGTCTGCCCCCCTCCCCGAGCCAGCTCTTCCTGCTGGGTCAGTGGTGTGGAAACACCAATACCTTGTACTTGGTATTTGCAGGAATATTGGTTTTCCAGCGAACCGTGTAGTAGCGAGCATCCGTGATCTTCTGGTTCTTCGGCAGAGAGTTGTCTGCCCAAGTGATCCGTATGGTGTCGTGGCTCAGGATGGAAGCCTGAACTCCCACCGGTGGCATCATGGGGGACGGATCTGGCACTGGAGTGTATGGAGCATTAATAACAAACAAATCAACCTCGGAAGTGTCTAGGGAATTGATGGGCAAAAAGTAGCGTATTGTAATTAAAAAGGGAGGAGGTGGCATTTTAATGTAAACAAAAACAAAAAAAGGGGAAATGCAGGGTAGTACAATGAAATGAAAGGTGAGAAATGGAGAAAAAGAGAGAAAACCCAGAGTTAATAGGTGACATAAGGACTGGCCAATAAAATTACTCTTGTATCGTGTTCCCTTCTTAAGGCAGTCAGACAACATATATGTGCTAATATATATATATACACACACTGAATCATATTCCTGTTCAGTGCTTTAAACCATGGCCTAAGAACCCCAAACATACAGTGATCTTAACTTGGACTTTCTTTGCTTTAGAATGTCCACTGATCCCTCTCTCCAGAAAACGAGGAGGAAGAAAGAGCCTTCTACATGGGTAAGTGCCTCCTCAGAAAAACCACAGGGAACTGCCACCATCATTTAAAGAATATTAATGGCAACCAAGTTCCAAATGTCACACAAACTTGCCATAGCTGAAGAGACTGCAATTCCAATGTCATCTAGAAAATTGGTAAGAATTCCTGCTCTTCAGAAGCTTAAAGCAAATAGAAGGGGTAACACCTGCACAAAATAACTAATGGCAACAGCCTCACAGGGCAGAGCGAGCCCCAGCACAGCAATAGCTCACTTGCAAACTCATCTCTCGGCTCAAAATCTTTTATAAATGTATTACAAGATGAAAAAGTAAATATTTGTTTAGTGCAAGTAACAGCAGACTGAGACTTGGACAAAGAAGATGCCAGCATTATATTCAAAACCTCAGTGTAAATGGCCAAAACCCATCTATCCTCGTGCAAAATAAGGGCAATGCCTTTAGAAGTGTACCCACACGATTTGTGCTAATTTAACAGTAACTTTTTGAGTAAAACCATCCATAACTCATTGAGAGGTCAATTTTGTAATTTAAAAATGCAACGAGCTTTAAGTGGTTAAATAAAGGGACGGACCAGGCAAGGCAATTGCTAATCAGCGAGGCCAATCAGTCACAGCACAGAGTGTACTCGATGGCACCAAGACCCAGGACTCCGACACCTCCCGGAGCATCCCATCGCCGAGGTGTCAGGAATTCCCGGCCACGGGGAAGGCAAAAGCCGCCCCCTCCCCTTTACCTGAGTGAGGGCGAGTCACCGCGCTCTCGTACAGGGGGATCCCCTCCCCAACGTTGTTAAACGCCTTCAGAGTTATGACATAGTGGGAACTCGGGTCTAAATGGGGGGAAAAAATGAACATATTTTTAGTGCAAACTCTTAGTGAACCCTACTTTCTATTTTCTCCATATTCTTTTATAGAATCATAGAATCATTCAGGTTGGAAAAGACCCTTGGGATCATCGAGTCCAACCATCAGCCCCACTCGACAAACTCCTCCCCTACACCAGATCCCCCAACACCACATCTCAACCACTCGGAAACACACTCAGGGATGGGGACTCCACCCCCTCCCTGGGCAGCCCATTCCAGGCTCTGACCACTCTTGCTGGGAAAAAGTCTTTCCTCATGTTCAGCCTAAACCTACCCTGGTGCAGCTTGAAGCCATTCCCTCTCCTTCTATGGCTAATTCCCTGTGAGAAGAGACCAGCACCAACCTCTCTGCACTGTCCTTTCAGGTACTTGTAGAGAGCGATGAGGTCTCCCCTCAGCCTCCTCTTCCTCCAACTAAATAGTTTTTTTTACTCTTTGTCCAGTATTTTATTTTTTAACTGAAATGCAGGAAATAACTAGACGAAATGTGAATTGAGAATGTCCCCACACAGCCCTGCTGGTGGTGGTCAATAGTTCCCACGCAGCAGAAGTCTACGGTCCCAGCAGCTCTGCCTTAAGCACAGTCGAAACAGCAATGAGGCAAAAACATTTTAAAACCATCATTTGAAGCTGCTCTACTATAATATTATCCAAAACCCCATTTTTTATAGAAATTCTCTGCTCTTTGCGATACTAACATTTATTTTGGTTTCAGGATATTTCACCTACCACAGAGAATCCTGTGGAGAGGCGAATCTATGTGTTTCTTTAAAGGAGATGCCACTGTATCTTGGTGACATTTTAGTTTCTCTTTTCCTGAAGCCGCCTGTTTTGCAGCACTAGGAGGAGAATCAGGGAATGCTGCTGGGCCTGACTGTTTTTGTAGTAACTACTAAAGGGAAAGCATCAAATCAAAATGCACTATGCTTCAGACTTGGGGAATTTAGGATTCTAGGTTTGAGGTTTGGGTTTGGTTTTTGTTTTTTTTTTATCCCTCTGCCTCTATCTCCATCAGCAGGAAATTGAGTTTATTTAAAATTTATCAACAGTTTGGCATCAGGTATAACAGTAGGATAAGGAAAAAGATTCTTGTAAAAACGTGCTTGTATTTTCATTTATTTATAATACCATGTCCTGGTTTGAGGTAAAACAAGAACCAATTTTCTGTTCAGTAATTTTACTTTTTTAGCTGGGCCTCTTCTAACTCTCTGAACTCTGAAGTGAACAGCAGGGTGTTCAGAAACTGTTCACTCCGATCACACCCAGGGATGGTGCAGAGAGGCCCTGGCTTATCCTTATTGCTGGAACAGCCAAGGGCAGGGAATGGCGGGATTTGCCCTGTGTGAGGGTGGGAAACCTCGAGGGGTCACCCCTGTGGGGAGGAGGGGACAGGACAGGTGACCCCAAACTGACCAACTGGGGTATTCCATCCCATCTGCCCCACGCGCAGTATAAATGCTGAGGGATCAAAGGGTCAATTCTCTTTCTTCAAAGGCCCATGTCCAAGTAGGACCCTGTCTGTTCACCTGCCTTTGACCCTGATCTGTGCATTCCTGACTCAAAGATCTGGAATCCAGCTCCTCTTGGTCACCAAGTCCTGTCTGGGACTTCTCCTGATGCCTGCTGGTGACGTGATCGTCATTCCAGGAGCTTGATATGGTTTTGTACTTGTACGTTTCTTTTCTTCTTATTTAAGTTTAGTATTAATACTTCATTAAAGTAATTTAGTTCATTCTGAACTCACAGATCTTATCTCTTCCTTTCCTTTCTTTTTGAGGGGAGGAAGGGCCATCTGCCACAGCCTGGTTTGGTAATTTTGACTGAAACCACACCAATACCATAAACAGAAAAGGGCAACATAAATGAGAGGTAGAATCCCCTTTCCTTACCCAAGTTTTCAATGGTGTAGTATCTCTGTTTATAGTCCACCTTGATGGTCTGGGCGTGGGGGCTGCCAATGCCGTACCCGATGGCGTAGCCTCTCACCACGATGTTCTGGTTCTCAGGTGGGGTCCAGCTTACCACGATGCTGGTGACCAGCGGACGGACGTGTAAGGAACTCGGAACTTCAGGAACACGAGTTTCTGTTAAAGAAAAATGATGGATTTAAGGACTTCTCCTAAATAAAGGTAATTACGTAGAGGTCAGTGTAGCACTTCGCCTCTCTACTGAAATGAGTAGCTCCAAAGGAGAGCGCTTTACTGTACATGAGAGAGCGAAGAACTCTAATAAGCAGAAGAAAATCAGCATAGTTTCATATACTAATCTATTTTAATAGATACTCTCTTTAAAAGAAAGGCCAATCATACTGAAGAGAAGCATCAGATCTGCTTCAAGGCAGACTTTTTTGATGTTTGTGCACGTTCTTTCCAATCTGTAATTCTTCAAAATACACACTACATTTATCACATCCTTCCCCTCCACAGAGCAATCTGCTTTTAGTTCCATCATATTACTTACTTGTGAGCATTAAAATAATTACATTGAAAACACACTGATGATGAAAGAAAAGTTCCTCAGCTAGTTGTACAATTAAATAGAATATTCCAAAGCTCTAAGAACTGCCAGTGAAGTGGGTACCTCATGAGCTGCAAAGGTTAGTTGTGATTTGTCCCACACTTGTTGCTGTTTAAATCATCGAGTCTCTTCTACACAACTCACAGACTATGCAGAGACTACACAACCACTCCACAAGGTCAAAAATTACTCACAGAGTCCATAACAAGCACCCAAACCCCACACGCAACACAAATCCAGTCACAACCCAATGGAGATGGAACTTAGGCAGATCCTTAACACCAGGAGGACTCCACAATCTCACCCTAATCCTCTAATATTTTTATTATAAGAATTTTCCCCCAATGGTGCTTACAGCCATCTAAAAGCACAACTGCACCTACTCTTGTCCACAACTTTGTTTTAACTTTTGTCAGGCTATTGGAGCCTGCCCAATGGTGACAGATTTTAAATAATTCTGTGCCAAGTTCCCCACTCAAAAATAAAATCAGTTCAGAGAGTTCTGCTTCCTGCAGGGATTTCATTTTAATGAAACATGCTGCATTTGTCTAAAAAACCTTTAATAAAGCATCACAACAGGATTATCTGGATCATAATATGCTGTTGGCCTGCCAGCCCGGGGAGTTCCCGGTCTCCAGCTGACACAGCTGATCAATTAAAGTTCACAACAAATGAATACAGAAAAGCTACAGAACTGCAGTGTCAGAGATGACATTTTTAACTGCACAGAAGTTAGTGCATTGGGGACAAGCTCTGTGCTACTGTTTGACACCTCTTGCATCTGTGCTCCCGGCGCGGTTTGCACCAATTCTGCAAAATTACACAGAATTGTAACAGTCTGGCTCCCATTTACATTAATGACACCATAAAGTGAACTGTCTTCTATTTAAACTCAAAAAGCAGCCATGAAATAAAAAGGAATTATGCCTTACATGTATATGGAACCTGAGAAATTAAAGGTTAGCTGTAAAGGCATTTGCATGGTATTAAAATTATCCCCGAGCTTACTAAACAAAGGCAAGCACAAAATATAGGTCTTCTTTCCAGTACGCACTTACACCAGTACCTCATACACATATTACACCAGTACCTCACACAGAATTAGAGGGATACCCTGTTACTGTGCCTTAGCCATGAATTTTTATCACTTTATTCATTGTAGAGCATATGCATAAAGAAAATTAAGATTTCCTGATTTCCTGCAACATCCCAATTGGAAACACACTAAAATTATAAAACCAGCACAGAACGCAAGGGTTCTTTTCTTCTCCCTCCTTCTGCCAGGTTTAGATTTAATCCTGATGCTCTTGGCAAAGTCTGGTTTGCTCTCCTTCAGCAGCAGAGCACCTTTTCATTGCCCTGTGTAAGTGCTGCCCATTTACAGAGCCCTGCTTCAGCCCCGGGAATGAGGGGGTTTCTCCAAGCTGTCCGGTTGCTCCATCCCCAGTTAGAGGAAGACAGGCACATGGATGGAAGTCATTTCAACTCCAAAAAGTAATTTTAACTGCCTACAAACCTGAACTCTGCTCTTAACACTGCGGGGTGGGGTGTTTGCACTGTTCTTGATTAAGCCAAGGAGAGTAAGCATAAGAGGACAAGTATTAAGTTGAGCAGCAGCTTTGCCTGACGCACAGACTCAGGGCTCTCAGGGGCTGCATCAGCTGACGGTGAAGCAATTCTCCAACAGTCCAGAGCAAATATCTTTTATTATTCTCTCTCCAGCTGCCAGTAGAACAGCACCTCCAGCCACGCAGATGTGAAAGCCATTACTGGAGCCTGTGGCATTAAGGCTGGAACGACCCTCCAGCTCCTTTAGCAAAGTCAAGAGGGAGTCGGGCCTGCACAAAGCGGAAGGTAATTTGTGTGCAACAGCACTAATTAAAAGGTTTTTGGAAATAGGAACACTCTACCCAGAATCACCAGCTCCAGGTAGGCAGCTCCACAGAGACTGGCCCCAGCCATCCTTTAAAATTGGCACTTTTCTTCCATTTTATTTGCTCTTTGTCAGACTCTGGGAGACACTTCAAATTTGCTCATTTGAATTCTGCAAGAATCAGGTTCCCTCTTGCAAATTATTCTAGTGCAGCAAATACCAAACATCTGGACCCGCTCTCTAAGGTCAACATTTTTCACAGGACATTTTCCACTTGTATTGTTAACCTCTGCATTGGAAAAACAAGCTGCTATGGGGTGCTGTGTACCACGTCTGAACAGCATCCCCATCAAGCTTGGGATTCGGTGGAAAAGACTACATTTCTGGTGGAAGGTACGGTCCATACAGTCTGGCACAGCTGAAAATAGAATCAATCTCCCTTTTCTTTTAAAGTGGCAAAATAACAAAAGCTGGGGGACAAATGTGTTCTTTAGAAAATAAATGGAAGCAGCCCAGGAAAAATATTAGCAACAAAGGATGGTCCCAGTGAAACTCAGCCGTCTCTGCAAAGGTCTCGGGGCCACACCAACACTTTCCACCGTTTCTCTCTTCCTGCTGAGGCATCTCTCTCATATTTGACAAAGTTTACAAGTCCAAGTCTGCAGACACCGATACCAGGGGTACATCCAGTCCACCAGCGCACAGTGTCCCCCAGTATCCAAATACCGCATCACCGCTCCCTGCTCTCTGAGGTACAACTTCACCTGGTTTCTAATGTACCACACTTCGGTGGTACATTAGAGCACAATCACTATTTTACTTCCCTCAAGGAAAACAGCCCTCCTACCTATGTTTCATAGCATGTAAACGCCGGCATAATTAAACAAGATGAATTTTATTACAATATATAAAAATCGAGCCACTATTACCATTATATGAATCTTGTATTATTATTTAAATAGTGAAACACTGACATTGTAATTCATAATTGGGTATTTCTTAGCAGAAAAAACACAGTGCTGACATACAGTACTAGACAGCATAGAAGCAGGGTCTAATTTCAAGCTATTTAATTGACTTGGCAAGAATTTTATGTTAAAATAAAAATTAATTTCAATCATAAATGTAGCACATTGTATAATCAGGACACGGTAAAACCAATTGAACAAAATCAGGTTTGCCTTTTATAAAAGCAATCGAACATTCCTGCGCACTGTCTGTGAATCCTAATGCTTTTGATGTCACAAATACGGTGACATTTCTGATCTTACCATCTAGATCGCTCTCGAAGGTTTCCGCCGATACCCAGTCTGTAGCTGGGCCGGTCCCGTTAACGGTCAGGGCAGCCACTCGGAAGCTGTACTCTGTTCCTCGTTCAAGACCTAAGGGGACAAAGAGCACCTGCGACATCAACACCAGAATTCCAACCCTGAGAGCAGGAATCACAGTTCCTCATTAAAACACAGGTATCACCTGAGGGCAAACTGCCTCTCGCCCACGGTGGCCAGTGGAGCATGGTGTGACAGAGGGACTGGGACCAGGGCCACCTACGGCTGTGACACCCCCCAGACTGTCCCTGTGGGTCCCTGGCAGACAGCGTGAGGTGCTGTTTACAGCCAGCTCTAATTTCTGGCTATTAACTACTTTTAAGTACAGAACCGCCCACATCCATAACTAAACACAGGTGGTACAGCATAGACAACAGTCACCAAAATGAGCAAATAGTACCCAAGAGCATATAATCAATAAACAAAACAGATGGAAACACACTCAAAATTTGATACATGGAATGTCTTAAACAGGGTTTTTTGCTGACAAAAATATACTCTAGTTACAGGCACACATCGATTCCTGCTCTGAGAAAACTGAAACTTAGGAAGTCACAGCTGGAGCTCCTGAGAACAAATCAAAACATCTTATTAAAGAAGCGTATATTCACTTTCTACAGAGGCATAATTTCTTCTCTTTTGACCAACTGTTCATTTACAGAGATTTAAAAAATGAACAATCTGTAGCCTCGCTCCACTCTCCTGTACTGTTTATTTCTGCTGTGTAAAATTCTAGTTCTGGTAACAATACATAATTTATACTAAGTAATGAACTAGGTGGGATTTTACGCGTATAAGATGAAGAGAAGATACACATTACATTCATGCCAGAAAGAAGGAAAAAGGTTGTTGTCAGTGAAATTGGGCAGGATGCTCTGCAGAGATGCCGGAGGTGGGAAATTCACACGTGGGATCTGAGCTGGGCTTGGGGGCGAGCGCTGCGAGATGGAGCACGGACTCCTCCATCACCCCCACATCCGAACCCCCTCCAGGCGGCATCTCCACGGCATCTGCCTCCAGCCTTTCATTTCTGGCACTTGGTGCTGAGCTCATCCTGTCTCTCCGTGCTCTCCATGCAAGCCCTACGCCATTTGTAAGGGTTTTAGGAGGACTCATCCAGTCTGTTCAGCAAATGAATAGCAAAATGAGGGCTAGAAAACAGGCCACAAGACTTCAGTTACCAGTAGCCAGCCCACACTACCCTACAGCCGACAAACACTCATTCTGGGTGTCACCCTCACACACTGAGGGTGGTAGAGCCCTGGCAGAGGCTGCCCAGGGAGGGTGTGGAGTCCCCTTCTCTGGAGACCTTCAAGCCCCACCTGGATGCAGCCCTGAGGGATGTGCTCTGGGCAACCCTGCTTTGGCAGGGGAGTGGGACTGGGTGAGCTCTAGAGCTCCCTTCCAACTCTGACAAATCCATATTTCTGTGATTTTAAGTGTTTTCATTTTTTCTTACAAGGCAAGAACCCTGCACAATTTTGTCTCTTGGCCTCAGCCCACTAAAAGTACTTAAACCCCCCTTTTTCTGACAACAAACTCTTGCAAACAAGAGCTCACCTTCAATGAGCTGGAAGAGCTGGGTCCCACCGATGCTCTCTGTCACGTCGCTCTTGCGGGACGCTTTACGGTAGCGGATTTTGTAGGCAGTGATTTGCCCACTGTGTGTCCCGGGGGGAGGTGGCTGCCAGTGCAGCATGATGCTCTGCGGAAGGTCAGCACAAAGTCATCAACCCCAGGCAACCAAACCGCTCCAGTGCTACTACTCCATCAAACACACAACAGAAAAACCCACAGACAGAAAACACTGCATTTCCATATCATTACCCACAGTCTCTCTGTAAAAAGTAAAGTGCCTAAGATTCAGCAGCAGCCCCGAGTCATGCTTGTGCCTCGAGAAGTTCACCTCAAAGTGCTTCGATCCTGTTAGACCTTCTGAGTCCAATTTCGGAAACGGCCCCTCGGCTTTCCCTTTCATTTTCTTCAGGTTATCTTAAGATACATTTGACTTGAGGATCTATCTTTAAGGACCAGTATTTTCCCCAAAGGGTACAAGTTATCTGAACAGGGGTTTATGTGCAGGAAGTGAGCGATTTTTAATCATAGAGGCAGTATTTAGAGTATTTAGAAAAGGCTTTTTTAAAAAATCTCCAATCATAGTCGTTATGACTTTAGTGATTAAGTATATAATTTTCTCTTTGGAAGTGCCCAGGACACTATAACCGTGCATTCGTACCCGCACACACTGTTAACAATAGTTCATCAACACAAACACATACAAGCTCTGGTGCTTCGGGCTTCTGAGCCTGATTAAACCTTGTTCATCATTAGCCTCCCTGCTTTGGTGGTGCATCACTGCCCTCACTGCGTTCTGTGACGCACAACCCACGGCTGGGTGGCACCTTCTAGCGCTTCAAGCCCCACGTTCAGATATTCTCTTACTGGGCACCTCACACTAAAATAGCTGCAAAGCAGCATGGTGGAAAAAAGACCAAAAGCACCTCTAAAATTTGGTTGATCTAAGACCCACTGACATTTTATTTCCCCACTACCAACAGCATCATTCTCCACGTCTTACCTTGGAATTCCGTACCTCCAGCGTTAGATTCTGTGGTGGAGCACTAGGGACTAGAAACATTAATGGAATTAGAACTCTGAAATATCCATACATCATATCAAATACTGCATTTCCTTCCACAATGGCTCTCTGCTGTCATTCGTTATGAAAGTACACACCTCTCTGGTTTAAGTCACCATACAAAGCAACTCCAAAATCCTACCAGAGGGACTTTATGACATACAGGCTTAGGAAGTTTGCGGATTTTCATCACAAAGAAGGAACTCACTTTCTACTCAGGTCTTTACTTATCACAGGTGTCTAAATAAATAAATAAAGGCAGGCTTATATTTAAAGGTACTTCCCACAAACTCTTAGAAAAGAGATCACATTCAGTGGTTTTAAAAATCAAGTCTTTCATTTACATGCTGGATCCTGGGAACCCACACTTAAAAATTCCAGCCATGGGTTTTGTTATCACAACTTTCTGTAACAGGAAAAACTCAAAAGTCACCTCAAAACTGAGGAGGTGAAGTGCATCACAAAGACAGTTTCTGCTTTTAAACTTCCAACTCGCAGCTTCGCCAGCTGTAGCAACCTGCTGGTCCTGACAGCGAAGCTCCGTCAGACAAACAGGCAACGTAAGAGAGAACCTGAGACCAAGGAAATCCTTGTCACGGCACTTCAGCCTCACAAAGGTGGGCTCACAGGCAGAGATAAGGCTTCCCTGACTGGAAGGTGAGGCTCCAGCAAAGCATGAGGACAAGTGGCACAAAAAGGCTCAAGATTGTTCCGGCCTGAATAACACATTTTCCAAATAACTCACACCAGCAACAACACCACCTACAAAAACACTCCTGGGTGCATGAAGTGAAAGTGGCCGGAGAGAAGTGAAAGGTACACTGAGTCGTGGTTAAATAAATACCCCTCTCCCACAAGCCAACAGAAATGGAGACAACGAGGACTTGGTTTTCCTTCTCTCTCACCAACTGATCTGAGTCTGAAATCACCAGATTAAGGGTTTAAGTCCTACGTCCTTCAGAAAGCAAGAACATGGGTTAAGAGAAGGAAATTAAATAAAGCTACGGGCTTTTCTGCTTTTTTTTGGTTTCACACAGTTAGTGCCTACTTTCAGAATAACCTAAAAATAAGTCGTGGGTTTCACAAGGAGTGGTAACAATGAATGCAGATATTGCAGACCTGGTGAGAGAAAGACAATCAGGAGGACACAGGGAAGGATACACGTATGCAAATATATTCATACACACGTATCTCACCGTATGCACACATTTTATGTCAAAGTAAGTTTAGACTCAGATCAGACTACTAACTTCAGCAGGCCAGCAGGCAACACTGATTTTGATGCTTGGTGAGGAAAGGCAGGGCCTGGTTTGGTCTGTGGTAGAGCAAGTGCCCAGGCTGGAGGTCCATGAAGTGCTGAGGGTTCAAAGAGACCAGGAGGATGAGCCGGTAAAGGAAGTGCCCTCAATCAGAGTATGAGGCAGAGATTACTGCTCTAGTTGAGATACACACTGCTTCCTATACAGCAGGAAGACACGAGAGGAGAAGCACTCCTTGGTCCAACTTGTAATAACTGAAAGGCTATATCCTGCAACAAACCACTGTAACGTATTTAGATCAGGAGCAAAAACCTCCACCAAACGGAAGAAGCTTGTTAAACAGAAGCTAGAGGCAGCTCAGAGAGCAATCCCTGCAGAAAACAGGGAGATTGCTTACAGAAACCACAAGAAGAAAATGTGCATCGTTCATCCAGAAAGATTTGAGAGAGGGCACAGTTAGGCAGCAGGGTTATAAGACTGTTAGAAGCAAGATGACGTCCTTCAGAAAACTGTAGAAAATAAATATCCATGGGTCAAATGTTAAAACTTAAGTTGGGCCAGAAAGCACTTCAGGAAAACTTGAAAATGACATGACAATAATACAATTCTTCAAACAAATGAAGAGTTGGAAGCCCTTTAGAGAAACTGTAGTTAGCAAATGCTCTGGGAATGACAGATAAAGAAAAAAAATTAAGCCACACAACTACCCTCTTTGCATTTGTACTGAGTGAAAGGAAGAGGAGAGGTTTCCAGGACACCCTGTACAAGGGACTTCCAGAATCTCTAAACCCAAAATGTCAATAGAGGGGTTTATAGCAGAGTATGAGAGAAGGAACAGCAGCACGTCACCAGGCTTCGATGCTGTTCATCCTGGATTTCTCAAGGAGCTTGGGCCCAAACGGCTGCGTGGCTTAGAGCAGGCTGTAACCTCTCAGAAGTCACCTGCACACCGGGAGATGGGGAATCCGACACCAGCATTTGAGAAAGGTCACTACAAGTTGTAAGTCAGGAACCCACATCAGCCAAATAAACTACACAAAATCCTTAGTGACATGGAGCAACAACGTGCATTTGTCACTTTCCAAAGGGAAATCTCCTATGGAGTGCTCTTAAGAAACAAAGTCAGGGCACAGGAGAGAAGCCCTTGCCCAGTAGTGGTTAAAGGAAAGGCAAGAGAAGGCAGGAAGGTAGGTGGGTTGGAGGGAACCTGTGGTTTGTGGCAGACCCCTTTGCTCAACACATTCCTACATGATGAAAGGAGGCTGAGAAGGAGGTGACACATCAGTACAGATGAGATCCGATGGTGAAGAACCGCAGAAAGATTCCAGGACATTTTGTGCCTGGATGTGAAGTGACAGATGAAATTCAGGGTAGATAAAGTTACACACATGGGAAAAGCAAACCTGCCTCTATATGTGAAATGATGGCTCTAAGCAGAGCAAGTCCACCAAGGTCAGTCTACGCCAAAAATGTCACCTCAGTGCTCAGAAAGAGGCAAAAAGTCAGTCAAATTCTAGTCTTTACTCACTTGCATCTTCAATACAATTTTAGTCCCCTCTAACTCTAATTCTGGCAGCGGGCAGGAGAAAGGAAGCCTAGGAAACCTTGAGGAAAGGGCAGTGAAGGTTGAAAGAGCTTCCACAAAAGAAATGGCCGATCCCTTCTGAGGTTTCGGGACCCAGGAAAGAGGTGAATGAGGGAGAGCACAGCAAAGCCTATGGAGTGAGGAGGGAGACAGGCTTACTCCCTCTTTTCAGGCAGTACAGCTACAGGCAACAGACGACACCCAACACACAGCAGGTTCAAAGTGGACAAAACGGGATGATTTTTCACAGGATGCTGTGGATGTTAAAAGCTGCCACGGGTTAAAGAGGATGGTGACACTTTTGGACATGGAGAGAAACTGGGACATCTGACTCTCTGCTGGTCTGTTCTGCTTCTGGTCATTCCTGGAGACATGATTCCAGGTTAGGCTCTGACTGTTCTTACATATAAATTAACTTCTCTATAAAAAGTTAACATTAACTCTGATCATTCTACAACTGTTCATATTCATGTCTTTATTTGCCTTACAGAAAGTACTGTTACCACTGCCTGCTTTCATTACGATATGTGACTGATTTAATAGTTCTGGTGTCCAAATGAAGACATGCAACATTTTCCCATATGACCACAGCTACAATAAAAACAACTTCAAAAGCAAAAGTCTGCTCATACGTAAAAATATTATATAAGCTAAAAAACAATCTGGAGTTGTTGACTTCAATTTAATTGTGTTTCCGTCCACTCTTAATATTTGTGGACTCAATAACCCATGAAATAAACCTCTGATGTTGCAATGAAGGACACAGTTGTTCCCTAATCAGAATCAGGTACAGTAATTTTCTTTCACCTAATTTGGAAAGCCTCCAGAGGACCCTTAAGCACGCACGGCATGGGCAACAACTACACTGTTAATAAAACAGGGCAACAATGAACAAAAACCGTAGAAGTCTTCCTGGTTAAAATTTCACTTAAAGGAAATTACCACATCGTTCCTGCGGGGGGAAAAAAAATAAAAATAAAAAAAAAACTTGGAAGAAAGCAGCTTACCGTCTGAGAGCGTCCGTACAACCACATCTTGGGTGGAGACTCCAGGGCCGTGTTTATTGTACGCCACCACGCGGAAACTATACTCTGTGTATTTCTTTAACCCATTAATGGTGTAGGAGAGTCCTCCTACGTCAATGTCCTGTTGGCAAACAAACATGCAGGAGGCAAGGTGAGAAGCAGGTCTGGCATTATCAGACAGGTCTTAGGCTTTCGGAGCAGTGATGAAGTGACAAGCAGAACGACACCTTTCTGTAGCACCCGCGGATCAAACACACAGTTGATGCACAGCCAGGACCTGTGACAGTGCAGTGAGGGTGAGGAGACAGCGCTACCTGTCTGCCCTAAGTCCCAGCACGGACACTGGGTCTGGAAATGAAAAGAGATTGGGCAAACTTCTCTATTGGTCAAAATTATTATTATGTTTTGAATAGTGGGATGCAGAAGCAGAAAATGACATTTTATCTTGTCCCTGAATTGGAGAGACACGGATTTGATGGATGGACCACTCGGTGGATCAGGAACTGGCTGGATAGCTGCACTCAAAGGGTTGTGGTCAATGGCCCAATGTCCAAGTGGAAGCCAGTGATGAGTGGCTGGTGTTCCTCAGGGTACTGGGACTGGTGTCCCAGGGTGACAGGGTGTCCCTCGGTACTGGGACTGGTGCTGTTTAACATCTTTGTCACAGATACGGACAGTGGGATCAAGTGCACCCTCAGCAGGTTTGCTGATGACACCAAGCTGTGTGGTGCAGTCGACACGCTGGAGGGAAGGGATGCCATAGATGGGCTCATGTGAACTTCATGAAGTTTAACCAGGCCAAATGCAAAGTCCTGTGCCTGGGTCACAGCAATCGTAGCCACAAATACTGGGAGTGGAATGGCTGGAGAACACCCCTGAGGAGAAGGACTGTGCGGTGTTGGTGGATGAGAAGCTNAGGAGGGGAGCCATAGGATGACGGGGAATGGTTTTAAACTGAAAGAGGGGAAATTTGGATGAGATCTCAGGAAGAACCTCTTTGGTGTGAGGGTGGTGAGACCCTGGCCCAGGCTGCCCAGAGAAGCTGTGGCTGCCCCATCCCTGGAGGGGTTCAAGGCCAGGCTGGATGGGGCTTGGAGCAACCTGGTCTGGTGGGAGGTGTCCCTGCTCAGGGCAGGGGGTGGCACTGGACGGGCTTTAAGGTTCCTTCCAACCTAAACCCTTGTAGGATTCTATGATGGTATGATTTAAGGACTACAACTTCCCTATTTAAAAACGGATGTCAAAAATTATTTTAAATGCTCTCAAAAATATTCCTCCCTTAGCTTTTTTTAAACCTGGACTCATACTCGCATGCAATTGGATAGATAATTAAATGACTGGGATTAATCATTCCAAAATTGTGATTATTCCCAGATGGCAACCTATATTTGTACAGAACATACTAGATTCTTCCAGTAGAACCATAAGAAAACTTAATCAATTAGACACACACCAATAATAAAACATCCATTGGATCAAGAACTCGAGAAGCACAAACAGTTCAGATTAAGGATAATGCTGAAATCAGGAGTTGGTCTACTTTACTAAAATAAAACTGGTCAACCTACAAAACCCCCACAAACATCCTTTGCCCTGTCTGAACCTGAACTGTTAAATGACAACACAGCCATTATTTGAGTTTTGCTCTTGTGATATGGACACCCCACATGCTGATGATACGCGATGGACATCCCCAAATGCTTCTTGATGCTAAAGAATACCTCAGCCATCGCATAAAATACTGTTTTAATTCCAAGACACAGACATTTTATGCTGGATTTTTAATTTTAAATACTTTGGTACTTTAAGCTAAAAGATTCAGCCTATCAGAAAAATGAACACTTCACAAGGTGTTTCTAGAAACTTGAGGCAAAAGCATAATAAAAGACAGAAGGCTGTTTAAGGCACTGTATACCAGTTGGATGAGCCAGCTCTGTACCTGTTCGGTGTCCTGTCCTTTCTCCATATAGTAGAGCTTGTAGTTCTGGATTTCCCCGTTCCCAGACAGCGGTGTCTCCCAGGTGACAGTGACGGAGGTGGGGGAGCTGGCGTACGCCCGGATGTTGGGTGCTGGACCGGGAAGCTGAACTGGAACGTAAGCACAGAACTGCTAGTCGCCAAGCCTAACCATTTAGTAGCTCATCACCTTCATGTCAACTTCACTATTAATGACTCCAGTTAAAAGATGGGTATTTTTTCACATTTTTGCATTGCACGTGGGTTCATCTGGGGGTGTAAATGTGGGTCCACATTTCTCAGGGAGATCCTGCTCCCTGGGTCAGATTCATTTTGTCCTGGGTGATCCTAACTAATGACACATTTCACATTTCTCTAAAGTTTTCTTTTTTTCCCTCTTTCAGTTAATGACAATTCAAAAATATTTCTTTTATAACAGAAACTTTAGCCAATTTAACAAGGAATGTCTGATTAGGTCTTCTCAAGGGTGAGAATAAATCACTTAAGCACATCAACACAGTGACTCAGAAAACCATTTTGAAACTATGGTTGGGAAGTGCAACTTCTAAGGGTATCAACTTATTCTGGGAAAGGTCATGAAGGGGGAAAAACAAGCAAACAAACAAACTCAGTCCCAAAGTCAAGAGGACTGGAAATCTTTTTGGCTCACCCTCGGGCTGAGTCGCCACCTTCAGGGGTACGGAGCTCTCACCCGGGCCGTGCTTGTTCTGAGCCACGACGCGGAAGACGTAAACAGTTTCTGGCATCAGGTTCTGGATCATCACTTGGGTCTCTCCAGGACGACTTGTATTTTCAACACGTTCCCTTGAGGAAAACGAAGGGTCAGGCACAGAAAGAGTCTTGGATTAGGAAGAGGGGTTTTGAGAGGCAAATAAAAGGACAGTTGCTACTAAGATGTACCTCCTTTGAATATATCTAATGTGTTAATGATGTGGTTATTTATATGGCATGCACTACACAATGAAACAACAATGTACCAACACTGCTGGTGACAAACGGCTTCTAATTTTGTAACCTCTTTGAGAAACAAAAAATATGAACTGAAGTAAAAGAATAAATGACACTCGACATCACCAAATTCGAAGTAGTTATTCTCATAACAGCATGTGATAATTCATGGTGACAGTTTATCCCACTGCTCTGAAGCCAGAAAATATTTAAGCAGCATACACAGAGTCTGGTGAGATTTAAGGCATTCTTGTTAATATCGTGGGGCTGCTTTCTGTGTATTTTTCAAAGCAGCTGTTTTAATGTATTCTCCCACCAACAAACTTTACTTTAGTTCCTCCCTAATATTTAGATCTTTTAAAAACAGCCCAGGGCTCCGGCTCGCCTACGCCCAGGCAGACAGCTGGGGCACTGATGCTGTTGCCACACAAGTCGTAGAGTCCAGACAAGGCAACGTCTGCCTGTCCCTTGTCCCCCCAGGAGGGAGCAGAGCAGCCCCTGGCACCATTTCCCTCTTGCACTGACCCCAGACCAACCTCGGGGCTGCAGGACCACCCCCCCACACTTAGTCTGCCAGCTAAAAAAAGGCCAACGTTTTGCCAGCCAAAAGCCATAACCCAGTCGGGAGAAGGTACTTTGGGTGCAGAGGTGAGTGGCAGGATATTGCCCTGCGTTCAGAGATCCTCCATCGCGCACCCCCGGTCACCCGCAGCCGGGGCTTCACCCCTGGGAAATGCAGTTTTCCATGTGGGGAAACTCCACCGGCTCTTATCAAGCTCCGGATCGAGGGGAAGATTAAAAGATTAATCATTAACTAACTGCAGCCTTTATTTCCAAGCCATTGCCACTCGCACGTGAACTTCCCCTGGAGCCACGTTTGGGCAGCAGCACCTACACGTTGTGCTTCCCTGCAAAGGGGCTCTCTGCCCCCTGAAAATCCAAACAAAAGCACTAGGACAAAAGCAGAAATCAAAAACTTCCCCCGCTGAGAAAATGAAGGGAAAATGTGATTGCTTTGAATATAATTCTTTCCTTTTGTCTGCTAGACTCAGTTCAGCTCTACAGTAGAGGGCAGGCGATTCTCAGCCCGATGATTAGTTGCTATTAAATCATTTTTAATGCAGAAGCCTCAGCAAAATTATTCCACAAGTCACCTCTTTCCTGCCTTCCAGACATTATGCTTTAGTTTATACCACAGAAATATGATGCCAAAAGCCCTATTTTTAATTTGTTCCTTTTCAAATCAACTGGTACGATTGATTTAGCACAACTTGGTTGAAAACATGTTGAAATCCCTGTTGATTTCTGCACTTTTACACTATGTGTATACAGGGGGGAAGGGTACCCTTACTGGGCCTAAGCATCCAGTTCAACACATTTTCTAGAACGTTCCCCTCCATGAAAGCTGAGCTAAAATGGCATTGCATAAGCTGCTTAATTTATTCCAGATAGCTTTTTAGATTGCCATTGCTAAATGAGGACCAGCACGACAGCATATCTGAATTAAAAATGCTTACAAAAAGATTTTTCTTCTTCTAACGTTTATAAAGTATTTTTTGCCAAAAAGAAGGTCACAGAGAAAGCGAGACACGCGCTAAAGAAATATCAGACTGAACTTGGGGAGATGGGGAAAAGGATCAATATTTTTCCCCTCACTCACTGCTCCATCTCTAGCTGGTGCAAAATGTTTGCTGGAAAACACATTTTCAAATTGACAGTTTCCTTTAAGAAGCGTCTTCGATATAATGATGGGATTTGCAAACCAGTGAGTGCCAGCTGATTCACAGCTGTGGAATAACATTTGTCTCCAATTGACATGCAAAATATATTGCATTTTCTGCCTCAAGTGTAAATGCACTCACTGATTTTATCTAGAAAAAAAACCAAAAAACAGCAATCCAAGGTTATTATTTAAAATTACAAAAAAAAAAACCAATTATTTTAATGGAAAGACAACATTTATCAAAAACCAAACAGACGCATCAAAGTATTGCAATTTCCAGTAATAACTAGGAACTGTGTCTTCCCTCACCGCTTTTTTTTAAAAACACGTCGAGATTAACCTAATTAAGTGCTACAGGAGTCTCTCTCATTTATGCCCTTTCTTAGGGCGCCTTGATCACCTTTTACGAGCTGAGATGTGTTTCAGTCGGGATAACAAGGCACCAAACCGGAAGGGCTACATGAACAACTGTCACCCTTCGAACATTAAGACTATTCTAACTCGTCCCCGTATAATCCCAACGAAAGAGCTTTGTAAACCGGAGTTAAGCTTTGAAAGAGCTATGGAGTGTCTAAGGGAAAAGGCTTGACGTTCAAAGACAGAAAGGAGCGTTGATCTGGAAACGTGGAGGTTGGAGTTAGAGTTATAACACAGCTGAGGGCTCGGGGCAGGGCTGGGGGTGGTGGTGGCCCGTGCCAGCTGGAGAGCCTGGCGCTGAGCTCACAGACACTTCCACAGTGTCATTACACACAATTAAGCTCTATTTTTTTTTTCTGCCATTGAAGCAGGGAGGGGATTGTCCCCCTGTACTCAGCACTGGGGAGGTCACACCTTGAGTATGGTGTCCAGTGCTGGGCACCTCAACACCAGAGAGATCCGGAGGGGCTGGAGCGAGTGCAGAGGAGGCAACGGAGCTGGGGAAGGGCCTGGAGAATAAATCTCCTGGAGAGCGATGGANGTAGGGGAGGAGTTTGTGGAGTGGGGCTGATGGTTGGACTCGATGATCCCAAGGGTCTTTTCCAGCCTGAATGATTCTATAATTTTATGAAGGCATGGGGCAGAGCAAGAGCCTTTCACAGGAGGGCTCCATGATTACTGGTGGGAAAAATCACTTTCCAGGCATCATGCCATCCTTTAAATACCTTCAAAGGGCAAAGTTAAGGAACACCTTACCATGTTTCTGTGCTTGTCTCCTTTCACTGAACGGGGAAAACGAAAAGGACCGTAAATCGTCAGTGGCTGAGGCAACTGATACCTGAGGAATCACACACCTGGGACACTACGGAGAGATTTCAGTGCTCTGACAATTCCCAACATGAAGATGACTCTTTACAGCCCTTTAAAGATGGCTTAGAGATGTCAGAATATCTAGCTAAGCCTTGACATAATATTTTCATTTTTACAGCAACCTGATTTAAAAGGTAAATAACTCAAATACCTGGTCTGATCGCTGCTCAAATACAAGCGAGGAAGAGACATAGCTCAGGTTACTAAAAGGATCCACCAACACAGGCAATGAAATGGTACATGTAGGCAGAAATCTAATAGTAAGAGGAGATGGTACACACACACTTAAAACCACAGCAGAGCTCCATGATCACAGAGAATCCAAGGACTACGAAGTGATCATTTTAAGCAGTGTTTTACAGCACTGAGGAAGGAAGGAGGGCTGCACTTCCAAGCCTGACTTCAAAATGTTCTGATTTCTCACTGCTTAGTCACGTGTGACACACTCACCTATTTCTTTATTCCATAACCAACCAAGGGTGCCACAAGGCCCAACCAACTGGCCAAAAAGTACCACGTAACACACAATAGTAAACACTACTTTTTTTTTTTCCTTTTTTTTTTTTCTTAAACTTTATTGTTCTCATTCTCTAAATCCAGGTTCAAAGGCAGGATTTCACAGCATTTTCATACCAGGCTGTGAAATGTGCGATACCAACTCTTTATGAGCCATAACAAAAAGACTTCCAAAAAGTAAAGGAGTGGTGAAACTCAGAAAACAGCGAGTATGTGCTAACGTAACAGGGTTGCAGAGCCTACTCTGAACCCTGCTCCAGAAGGACACTCAAGCAAACAAAGATCCCCTTGAAGTCAATGAAACCACCTGCTTACATATAAGCACGGGCTTAAGCACTTTGCTGTGTAAACCTTCCAGGGAGAGCACATTAACCCAAGCCCTGAGGGTTGCTGTGCAAGGACTGGAAACAACCCTTTCTGCAGGTTGACCCCTAATTTCTTTACTTATTCACCATAAATTACAAGATAGCTGTTGTTCTGCACACACTTTTGGCCCAAAGGGAGCATTTTCTAGATTTCTACAGCCTTGTAGGTAGAGGAAAGGGATGTGTTTTGTTTCCTCAAAAGCAAGACCCAGTAGAGGGAGAGGCATGAAGGCATCTCCAGCAAATGACCATCTAAAAACCCACTGGGCAGAGCGGTTGCAACAGGAGCAGAGGCAAGAAACAAGAACGGCTGCAAGATCCTGCCTTTTTTTCCTGTCACACCTAAACTACCTCCAACAAGAACGAGTATTACCAAAATCAGGAAGCAGTAGAAAAACATCATTTGTGAAGCCAAGAGTATTTTACTCATTGCCTCAATTAATCGTCATGAGCCTGGACAAGACACCAAGCCAGAGAATGAAGAAAGATCGGCAATTCACCGTCAGCTGTTCTCTTCAAATGACTTCCTTAACTTCCAGTCTCCTGCTCTAGTCAGTGAGCAGACACATCATTTTCTCTTGAGTAATAAATCTGATAAGGAAGCTAATGTGCAATTAATTAAGTACTGCTCAAAATGATTCTTAGCTCCCACTCCTCCAAACTTACCACACCAATTTGAAACTGTAATTTTGAGCGGTAGACCCCATCAGTAAGAAAAAGGCAGAGATTGGGATAAAACTCACGAATGCTTCTTATTAATGAAATTTCTGTTTGCAGGGATTACTAGGAGAGAATCAACATTTAATCGACACTTACTGCAACATCTAGACAACACCTATGATGGGCTTCTCTCTAGATTCAGAGTATATTGACAGGGTTTTAAAGCCTGAAGCAGCTCCTTGCTCTCAATAGCACATGGATTATCTGGCGGGTGTCCCTGTGCCCACTGTGGATGGCATTTACAGCAGTGTCAGTGTTCCTCAAGAGGTGTTACAGGCTACGCTCACCCGCAGTTTCTAAGCAGACTGTCAAAAGCAGGTAGCAGCTGTCTGCAGTCCAACACATGCACAAGAGTTGGGCCTAGGAATCTGTATATGCAGCAATGAGGCAAATAAAAATGCTTTTCCTCTCGTCGGGGTACAGGAGGGAAGAGAACACAACCCCTGGGGC
This sequence comes from Nycticryphes semicollaris, assembly GCA_013400055.1. Lineage (NCBI taxonomy): Eukaryota > Metazoa > Chordata > Aves > Charadriiformes > Rostratulidae > Nycticryphes > Nycticryphes semicollaris. The sequence goes on from VXBJ01000364.1 coordinate 334,318, forward strand.
TCCACAGCCCGTCGGACTTTGCCCATTAAAGACTTCAGGATTCTTGCGCTTCTAAGCAAAGCCAGTGTGAACAAGAGTCACAAGAGCACAACCCATTTTACATGTCAAGATCTTTACCTGTTTATACCTTCCTTGGTGTAGAAGATGGAATAGGTGAGGTTGTCGCCTTGAGGGTCTGATACAGGCGTCCGCCAGGTCAGTCTGATGAAGCGAGTGGAGACGAGGGTGGCCACGACGTCCCGCGGGGCTGAAGGCAATGGTCCTGTTGCAGCTGGTGCTAGATGGTCATTAGTGGCACTGGTCAGTGAAGTGGGAGGTAATGTTGGGATGGCAACATCTTGTCATGTGCAAACATTGGGGAATATGAAGGGCAAACATCACCACGGTTTAAAAAAAGAAAAAACAGAAAAAAAACACAAAAGAAATAAACAAAACCACGATGGGAAACAAAAGAAAATGAACACACACAAAAAAGGCCATTAAACTGAAGGCTGACATGCAGGCTAAGGTAACTACTGAAAACTCATGGGAAATATTAAAGGACACGTCACTGTTGAGCAAGCAGACCAGATCTCCACTGTAATGGAAGTGGCAGGGGAAAGGGAAGGGTGAAAACTGAGGATAAAATATGACCTTGTAAGAGGACATACCAGCAGCAAACAACACTTTCATTGCTTTGTAAAGCAGATATAGTACCAAATGTCTCCCAGTAAAACCCCCCACCTTGTATTATTTATTCAAAAATACATCCAGACTCGATCTTCTACTTATTTTCATTAACACACAGAATTCATTTATATTATTCTCAATCCAAAGAAATAAAAAAAAGACAGACAGACAGAATACACGTGAAACTGATATAAGGAGTTAAGAAGTGTGAACTCAGCCAGGTTGTTCAATTAAAAGTTAACATCAGCTCACAGGGTACCCGCTTTCTGAGCTGGACTGGGTTCTACTACTGCCCACAGTAAGACGTGGTGACCAACCTGGCGTGGAAGTGGAAATAGAGAATTTTTTTTCCTAACTTTCACTAAGGTCACTGTTTTCTTTCCATCGGTGCTTTCCCCCCAACCCCCTTCCATCATTTGACAAAGCTACTAACAAGCACAAACCGCTCTTCTTCATGGTAGAGGAAGACTTTACAAACTTTTTTGTGGTAAGTCATGTACGGCTTCCTGTATTACTCCTTTAAAGCTAGGATAAATCTCCAGGATTATTGCATTAAAGGGTTGGCAAGTTAACAGCACAAGCTGTAACGTATAAATAGCTGTTCTCCAAATCCTATTAAAGCAATCCATCCAGTAAATCTAACAGTAATATTCTCAGCAGCTGGACCCCAATTACCAGAGAGTATTACAGGAAACACAATTAGTAACAAAACCCTAAAGCTCAGGATACCCTAATTTATTTTTTTTTCTGGATTCTTAACCAAGCTTAAGCCATCTGATGACATTTTCCACATGGGAATCTATGCGGCCAAATACCTTTATTCACTTACTAATTATGGAAACTAACTAAAACATATTGGATTTTCCCCAGAAAGAGTTCAGGACTAGAACAGCTTTTGTGGAGAGTGGCAGCATCCCCATCCAATGTACTGCCAGAATACAGGGCCTTGCCTCGATAGACAAGGAGGAAATTGCACCCAAACCCCCTGACTAACCCAGAAACGTCAAGTGAACAACCCAACCTTCAGGCAGACACACTGAGGAGGTCTCAGATGCACTGAGATCATCCATCAGCAGCAACTATTCATCTCTATTTCCCAGCCAACTACTGACAGTAGTGGAAGAACAAAGTATTTGCTTTCACCAGACTTGTGCAATGTGATAAAAGTATGTGGGCTGAAACATGGAAAGGTTTCCCGTGAAACGCCACTGTGCACCAGTGATACCACACAGACAAGGGTCTATTTCTGGAGAGCAACAACCACTACCCCTGAGGCCCAGCTCCATGGGGACACTGGTGATGTCCTCCCTCCCTTCCCACCTGCCGCTGTGCCCGTTACTGCCCCATCCCATCTCCCATCCCTCCCCAAGCTCCCACTCACGGCAGTTCATCTGCTCTCTCAGACACCACTCACCCTGTTGACTGGGAGAGTTTCACTCCCCCGATGAGTACTGCTGAAAATGCAATCACCAACTTAATTACATTTAAATTACATGTTTCTTCTTCCTTTGATACAAAAATCAAGACTTCAACACCCATTTCTTTACAGGACTCTGCAAGACTCCCAGAGGGAAGAACATACATATTTTGGCACTGAAAATACAGATCACAGAAAAACAAGTACTCAAGAATATCTTTCTAATTATCCTTTCTACACCATAATAGCCACAGACCACAATTAAGTATTCTCCAGCACCTCCCTTCTGATCAATACATGACACCATTAATCTCGTGTTCACTGCAAAATCTGAACTGTTTTTATGTTCCCATAATTAGGTTTCTTACAGAAATGTACCACATTTTAGCTCTTCTTCTGGACTGAGAGAGGGCCCACGTGTCCCCAGGGAGAACCTTGTTACTGCAGACTCCTTAGTACAGCAGTTCCACTGCACAGCTTCGCCCCTCGTTCCATGGGACAGGACAACATACCAACAGCCACAGCAGTATCTTGGGGCAGAAAAGGGTCTAGATAAAGTTATCAGCACTTACAGTGACCACTTTAAGCTTACTCCAGTCTAAAACTTCACTGTTTCTCAAAGCAGTGAGCACTGAAGTGGGCTGTGGATAAGAAGCTCTTGACACCAGTGCTGGATGACCCAGCAGGAGAGATGCTCTCCCAGAATTGCTACCCATGAGTCAGAGGAACACAAGATGGTTTGGGTTGGAAGGAACCTCAAAGATCATCGAGTTCCAACCCCCCTGCCCTGGGCAGGGACACCTCCCACCACACCAGGTGGCTCAAAACCCCATCCAACCTGGCCTTGAACCCCTCCAGGGATGGGGCAGCCACAGCTTCTCGGGGCAACCTGGGCCAGGGTCTCACCACCCTCACACCAAAGAAGTTCTTCCCCAGATCTCAGCTCAATCTCCCCCTTTTCAGTTTGAAGCCACTACCTCTTGTCCTATCACTACATGCCCTTGTAAGAAGTCCCTCTCCATCTTTCTTGTAGGCAATATAATATTTTCATATGTAGTAAAATATGTAAAATTTGTTCAGAGGTTTGATTGCCTGTGGCATCCTCAGCTGAAATGACCCTCAGATGGTAGAATTTAAGATCCTGAGGAAACTGAGGAAAGTATTTGGTGTAATCAAGACGCTGAACTACAGGGGAAGAAATTTGAGCATGGACACAGGACACGTGCAGTCCTATGGACAGTTGCCCTCGTGGACAACAGAGCTCAGGGGAGCTGGGTGATCTGGGACAAACTCCTCCCAGCCCCAGAATGATCCCTTTTCCTATACACAAGAAATGGAATGGGCATGGCAAGAAGGCAGTGTTCCTGACCAGGGACCTCCTGGCCCAGTCTAAGCACAGTAAGGGAAGCAAAATAGGGACCAAACCAGCTAACCACACGAAATACAGAGACACCAGTCAGGCATGCAGAGGCAGAAAAAGGAAAGTCCAGTCTGGACCAGATGGGTGGCTGGTGGGACGTGTGGAGAGCTGGCTGGCACAGCAGGTGCCCAGCACCGTGGTGAACATGGTGAAGATGAACTGGCAGCCCTGGTAATGACCAGGGCTTGATACTGGGAGACAGGGGGTTTCATCAGCACCCTGGGTGAAGGGACGGAGATCAGGAGTAGCAGGTTTGCAGGTTCTATGAGATGGGGAGGAGCAGCACACAGACAGACAGACAGAGAGAAGGACTCGCCAGGCTGGAGGAGTGGACCAGTAGGAATCCCAGAATTCAACACTGATGAACGTGGAGCCCTGCATCGCGGTCAGAGCATCTTCCCAGTTATCCTCTCTCTGCTCTTAAACAACAATTCCAGCCATCAGCCGGGCTCCATCTTCACCCCTTCCACATCGTGTTCCCCCCGAGGACCAAGGCATGGCACTTGGCTAAGCACCTCCTTGGTGCCCCTGCAGCTTCCAGCCTCCTTCCCAGGGCACCTGCTTGATTGACTTGCATTTTATTTCAAACTTTTCTTCACTTCAACTGAACATTTTCTCCTTGCAGAAAGCTTTCATTTCCTAGCCTTCTATTAACTAATTACACTACTATTATTTAAAACCATAAAACAGTTTGAGAAATAAGTCTGCTGGGAAGCTGTTATAAAAAACAACCTTGTGTTTTACAGCTGCATCAGCCAAATGCCTTCTGAAGTAGCATCTTCTGAACCATTCTGTTGAACTCTTTGATTGCTTCACACATTTCTTTAAACAACTTAACATATGAAGCGCCTCCCTTTTTTAAAAAGAAAGTTAAGACACTTCATATCCAGCCCCACGGGCAGTTGGTAGTTCAGTACAGGAATTCCTTATAAGCATCGTTTCAGCTGTTCCTATTCACTCAAGGAAGGCTGCAGATTAATTTCTACTGCATGGACTCACCAAGAATAAAAGTCCAAGGACCAGTATCAGCTGCCATTCTGCAGTACCAGTTGGGTTTTTAGAGCTGGGACATCTATTCACACTCGAAATGCAAACCACACGTCTCCCATCACCTGACATTAATACTTTGGTTTCTCCTATGTGTCTTGGTAATATTGTCGGGTGATCTGCTTCAAATTACATGCTCTCGATGCAAAAGCCACATCTTATCCAGCTTTAAAGATCACGGAAACAAAATGCTGGAATTTCTCTAAGGAAAATTATTCCCCTGATAAATTTTAAAAATTCACCTGCTTCATCTAAAACACATCCCACGTACTCGTGTATTTGTCTTCCTATATAATGAAAAAGATCCATCTTTCGCTTAAGTGATGGGCACGCAGCACTTGACGAACCTGCAGGCAGCAAGATGAAGAGTCTGGGAGAGCTGCCAAGATTCCCCAGATTCACAGAAATCCATCTTTACCCTCGCACGAGGCTCGAACCCAGAAATATTCCTTCTGACAGCATTATAGGTAGTTTGGTCAAACCCAACAAAACAAAACAAAAAAAAACCCCACCCCTAGTGGCATCTGAAAAATAAACTGTGAAGCGAATAAAAGCACAAAGGACTTGTAAATGGTAGGAGGAAGGTAAGCAATGAATAGGCAAGAAAACTCACCCCCTGAAACTGCAATTAAATACCAGCTTGGTAGCAATTTGGTGCTGTCAATAGATGTGGAACGTATTTAGAAGACGAGGTTATTTCCCTTCCTTTTTTTCCCCCATCCTTCCTCAAAATGCCGCGAGTGCCATTACAAACCGATTTGTACACAGCCGTGTGAGCAGAACGCTCAGCAGTACCGAGCTGTGTTAATGAGTAATTACACTAAAATTAGCTTTAATGCCAATAAGGGAACAGCTTTATTACTTCAAGCTTTGAAGCGTGGTGTAACAAGTAACATGCAAAACAAGTCTCTTCTTTCTAACAGATATTTCATCACTTTTTAAGAAGTAACTATACTCTGGAATATTCTTTGGAGGCCTATTCCTACAGCTTCCCGTTAATCTCATTTTTTTAAAAAGTAATTCCAAAATATGCATATTCAGCAAGCGACACACTAAGAAGATGGCAAAAGGAAGACGCTGTTGTGTGCCAGGCGTATACACAACAGATTTGTCTTTTCAACCTCTGCCCATAGATCAGTTTTTCTGAACTTGTGTTTTTCTAAGGGATCAAGAAAAACTCCTTCTCCAGTCTGGCCTCACACAAAGGCCGTACAGTCGAGATCCAGCACGTCAGCTTGGAACAGCATTTGAAAAGAATCATTCAGCAAAACAGCCAGCACAAAAGGAATCCCTCTTGAACAGCGGCTCCGCTGCAGTCAGGGGCAGAGAGGGGGAGACCGAGGGTAAATAAATGTTGCTGAGAGGAGACATTAAAACCCGTGGTAAGGCAATTTCGATTCTGGATCAATAGACAAGGACAGTCAGTTGATTTATCCGTCTGCATCTAACAAAGTTAAAAGCTAACGAAAATAAGTTAAAAGCAAAGCAAAGTAATTCAAGCAGTCCTTTTTCTGCTTCGCACAATCATTTTTTAATGCTTATGTAGTAACCTGGGCAACAGAACAATGTCTAAACTACCAAACAAATACCAGTAACGTGCAACCACTGAAACCCAGCCCCTTCTGGGCATCCAGCTCTCCCCTCGTGGGATGAGGTAGGCAGAAAAATAAGAACGTGGGATTTTCTTAACTTCCCACTAGAAATTATATTTACCCCCAGTACTTGTACTTTATACGGGAATCCAACACGTGAGGTTGTGCATCTGGGCTGCAAATCCCCTTGGCCCAGCACAAGAGCAGATTCTCCCCCAGCCTCTCTCTCCCCACAGCCCTGTGTTTTGCAACCCGAAGGTGCCCACTGCCATGGGGACATGCGTCAGGATTGTGAATTTCTCAAGCCCCTTCTAGCAAGCTGCTCTTTCCGAAGGCTCCTTCTGAGCAGACATCACCTACTGCAATGATTTTAGTGAACTGTTCTGGGGAGCAGGCAAATACCCGGGAGGAGCTGGACTCCAACAACCAACCAACCATCAGCAACTGCTGCAACTTGAGTCCTTCACTGACAAAAGCACAACGGCCTGATTTTAGCAACATTAAGTCAGGTGAACTCTTAAGAGGCAAAGGCTGTGAGTGCTTATGAGTTTGCTACACTAATGCGGGCCCCAGCTTTTACTCATGTAGGAAAAATGACCCCCGCTGCTATTAGTGTAATTCACTGCAGGGAGATGACAAACAAATTGAATGTGTGGCCACGGCGACACTCTGTCATCATCATTTCAGGATGTTGATGCGATCTTTTAAAAACAACTCATTGTCAAACATGCCACACCTGAAAACCAGTCACTGAAATGCTCTATTTGTTAGCTAATTATTAGAAATATTTTCCATGTTGTCCAGCCCCTCCGGTTTAGATTTCCTTTTTCCTCCTTTTTTCCTCCTGTGGCACATAATTGGCAAATTCACTGCTTCCTCCTGCTTTGGGCAATAACATTCCAATGATACCATGGGATGCACTACACAAAGGAAAAGCGGAATAGGAATGTTATCTGCTTCAGCTTTGCTACCCTTATCTGAATGACCTGGGACCAGTCCAATCCCTTGTGCCCTGGCTCCCTCCTGTGTATGAGGAGGCCGCGGCTACAGCCTCATGAAGTACTGTTGAAATGTAGGAAAAGAAGACGCATAAGCACTTTAAGAACTACTTTGTGGCCGTACTGAGTCTATTCTTGGCCATATTTAACAGCTCACAAAGTCAGAGTGCCTGTCACAGAATCGTGGAATGGTTCTGTTCCCACCACACCAGGTTGTTCCAAGCCCCCTCCATCCTGGCCTTGAACCCCTCCAGGGATGGGGCAGCCACAGCTTCTCTGGGCAACCTGGGCCAGGGTCTCACCACCCTCACAGCAAGAAGTTCTTCCTGAGATCTCATCTCAATCTCCCCTCTTTCAGTGTCAAACCCTTCCCCCACCTTGTCCTATCACTACATGCCCTTGTGAAAAAGTCCCTCCCCAGCTTTCCTGGAGCCCCTTCAGACCTACTATATCTAAAAAAAAAAGCAAATTACTACTTTGATAAAAAACCAGTTGGAAAAAACATGACTTAAGACATTGAGATCTCTGAACGCCTTTGATATTATAACTGCATATCATAACAAAGAAATAACTTGGAGGAATTTATCTCATTTTGATCCAGGGTATTATGATAAATCTGTTTACCTTATAAATAATATTTTTCACATAAATTGCCATTTTAACTGATTCCGGAAAAGTAATCAAGACTTTCAACCATTTTTCTTACTTTTACCTAATGCACTCTTTTCCTAAATTTGAGCTTTAGCATAAGATATCATTCCTCCTGCTTCGGAACAGAATGATTCAACTTGGATCAGGATTAAGATGCTGTGATACTCCAAAGAGCCCGGTTTTCGCTTGTACACCTTCCCTCCTAGCGTTCAAAAAATATGGCAGCAACTGGTTGCAATGCAGTAAGTATGAAATGAGAAAATGAGTAAGTCCATGCTGTACAATTATCCTTTAAAATTTTGCTTTCTCTCTCCCCCCCCTCCCCCCCGCCACGTCTGCATTTGTATCGTATAATCGTCCTTTGTCAAATGCTTAATCCAGACGTTTATGACAGAAGGGACATCATCTCATTATTCCTCGTAGTTCCTTGCATGGAAAAATATGTTAACTGGCCCTAATAAGTTCTTACAGGACAAATGGCCACAACACTGAAGTTGGCCCTTTGTCTCAATATATCAGTTACAGTAACCAAATTACTTCCTTCCCTTGGAAAAAGTAATTAAAAGAAATCTATCAGACTCCTCATTCTTCTATTAAGAGGTGCTTTGATGCAAAGCTGAGGAAGTGAATAAACAGACATGGAAAGAAGAATGCATTACACTCATTTCTGTTGTATGTAATAAACATATTTTACCCAAATCTCTTGCATTTCCTAACGATGACCACCACCACCACCTCCATTTACCTGGTGGGAGACACCACTCTCTCTCTGCTCAACGTGACCATACAAAGGCAACAAAATTTAGTATTTCAGAGAAAAGTCAAAACTACATCAACAGTTGAGTACAAAATGGCACTTCCTGAGTTAATTTAAACTGCAGAACTGTGTGTGTGACTGTGCTATTTGAGGAAACTTGTCAGAAAAAGAAAATACCTGAGAACATTTAGGGCAACACCAACAAGGAAGCCCAACGGCAGCCAGGCGGACATAAAGCCCACGAACCTTGAAGTTACTGCTGCAATTAAAACTGCAGGAGCCATTTGAAAAGGTGATGCCCATTCTCCCCAGGAACTGACCCCAGGAAGGCAGCCCCGTGCCCGCAGGACTGTGACGGTGCTGTACTACAGAGCAGGGACAACCAGCTCAAAAATTAAAATATACACAGCTCTTATGCTTTATAGTTGAGTGCTTTATGCGTTACAAGCTACGATTCACTGAAAATCCATTAGCAACGCTTACTGTTGTGTATAAAAGACATTTATTTCTTACCAAAACAGACAAAAAAGTAGTAGAAACTTTTGTAAAGGTATTTTTCCAGTCACCTGTTTGCTTGTTTTCTTTTTTTTATGATGTGTTCAAATGGCAACATCATCTTATGGGCTCTGTTTCACCACTCTACCTGCCCCAAGAACATCCAAGGCACCAGCAATTCCCAACCCTGGGGACTTTTTCTATGCAATTATCACTACACTACACTTGGTTACTTACTGGTGCAATTACAGGCAATGCTTTAAACTCCTGGAAAATGTGAACTACTTTTGACTATAATAGACAATCAATTACTGATGGGAAAATGGGGGGAAGCTGTCAGGGAGTTGATGTTTGGTGAAATGGAGATTTTCCCTCTCCCACCTGCCCCTCGTGCGCTGAAGGATGGGCTGTACTTCCATAGGTCAGACACACAGCCTTCATGGGCTTTATGGCCCCAACCCCACAGTCACTTTGCCCCTTAACACCAAAAAAAAGAGCGTACAGCTTTCCGTGCAAGCCATGGGAGCTGAAGGGAGCAGAAGGGTGTGACAGACACCAGACCTGGTTCGAGGGAGGTGACAGATCTAGAGACTTCCCTCTGGAAAGAGGTGAAGAGCCCATGGGATGGTCTCGGCTGCCTGCGACGCTGTCACCTAAAGCAAAGAGCAAGTTGCCCGAGGGCCACAGTGGGGCCATCGGGGGACCCAGCCAGGCTACGAGGAATGCCCAGCTCCAACCCTAAATCTCCCCCACATCATCTCAAAGAAAGGAGAGGATTGAGGCCAAGAACCCAACACACATCTCGGAACTGACCTTGTGCCCAGCAGACTTCAAAAACCAGTCTCCCCCAGCCCGAGGAACAGAGCTCACCCAAACAAAAGCAACCCCCGTTTTCTTCATAAAAATCAAATGGAGATGCTTGCTTACTTATTTCTCCATGATGAATTTCTTTCGCCTAAAGCAGAAATTTTTTTTGCCACCAGGTTGGCAAAATGCCTTTTTTTTTCCTCTTTAATTGCCTTAGCTTAATTTACATTACCCCTGGGAATAAGAATGGTTATTTACTCTTCAGTCAATGCATGCTACTAGCAACAAGCCCACCAAAAATATGTAACAAGCAAATGCGTAACTAATACCCATTGATTATGATTTTTAAGGATTCATCTGGCTCTATATCCTAATGTAAAATGGACACTGAATAAATAGTGACTATATAAATATACTGATAAACACATTCACGACCGTGAGCCTGGTTTTGGAAGGAAGTCATAAAACCCATCCTGATAAAGAACACTCCTCCCATTTTCATTTCACCATGAAACGCTTCGGTGTAGAGGAAACAATTTGATTATTTTTTTTTTTTTCTGGCTCATAAAACAAGCATTAAAAAGGAGGGACAGACCTCAGTGACATGGGGCAGGGGCAGCAGCCAGGCCATAGCAGGGGGCAGCCTCTGCTACAGGCCCCAGCACAGGCTCCCAGCTCAGAGCAGGGAGAATGCAGAGGAAAGAAAGAAAAAAGCCCCAGGTGCATTTTGATCATGAGACTCACGCTATAAAAAAGGAAAAAACATCTTTCTTCCCTATCCCCAAGGAGTTCAGAACTAACTACTTTTAAACAGGTTTTGTTATTGGAAAGAAATTCAACCCATAACTACAGATTGCAAAATGATGGACGTAACATAACTCCATGGCAAATATTTCATATTTTAAAGAGTTTAAGTTTTTTATGAACAACCACTCCTAGAGAAAAGGGAGTCAAAAGCCTGAAACAAAACACACATCTAGAAAGAACCCCAGGGAGTAAAAATGCATGGAAATGCCCCAAAAGACCCCAGTACAGGTTATCCTCTTAATAGAAATATTCATAAATTGAACTCTTATGCAGAATAAAAGTCTCTCAAGATCCGCAGAGTCTGCAAGGGTATGTTGTAATTTGAGTTGATAATAGCAGGAAAGCAATAATTTTATTTCAAAAGCAAATGTGCTACGTTTCAGCAAAGCTCTTTATGGAATAGTTACTAATAAAAATACCACATTATTTTCGGAAAGTGTTCTTTTTTACAGCAGGCACTCGTGTATTTCAAGAGTGAGGCAAGATTGCTCCCTCAGGTTTCACTGGGACTCTGCCAATATCTCATTTTCTCACCTGGAGCAGACCCCTTCCCCACACCTTCACCTCCAGTCTCCCTGGTGTGCTTCTCCCAGTGCCTGCACACCCAGGGTGACGGGGGGGCAGTTCTGGCCATTCTGGGAAAGCTACAAATAATTAACAATATTGATTTCAAACAGCCTGATTTAGGGCTAAATCACTACTTTGATGGCAGAGCACTACCAATACACTGATACCAGGATCAAACTACCCTACTCGACTATTTAAGGATGTATTTTCTAAGAAACAGCATGGGGTAATTGCTCTTTTTCTCTTTTTTCCCCAGTAACAGCCTAAACTGCAATAAATGAACCCATCCTCAAGCTGTGGCTGCTAATTCACCAGCTGCAATTCCTGCCATTGTCCCACACTCCTTCTTGTAAATCACTTTGATAACCTTTGATATTAAACTGAAGTAATTTATTCAAATGACCATAACGCTCCTCAAATTTCATGGAATCGGGGAATTGTGAAAGTTGGAAGGGAGCTCTAGAGCTCACCCAGTCCCACTCCCCTGCCAAAGCAGGGTTGCCCAGAGCACATCCCTCAGGGCTGCATCCAGGTGGGGCTTGAAGGTCTCCAGAGAAGGGGACTCCACACCCTCCCTGGGCAGCCTCTGCCAGGGCTCTGATACCCTCACCATCGAGATATTTTTCCTCATTTTTGAATGGAAATTCCTGTGTTCCAGCTTGTGCCCATTGCCCCTCGTCATGAACTGCTGAAAAGAGTCCAGCTCCATCCTCCTTCAACCAACCCTTCAGACACTTGTGAGCATTGAGAAGGTCTCCCCTCACCCTTCTCTTCTCCAGGCTAGAGTCCCAACGTACTTCCTCTGGATCGAACGTGCACCCCCTCAGGGAGGGTGGCTGGGGGTGAGACGTGCCCACGGCGAGGTGCCTGCAGGACGCAGCCTGTATCTGAACGTCAGCCTGCACGGGCTTCTCCCAGAAAACTACTTGGAAGCGAGAAATAATTTCCCTCCATTTGGCAGTTGTTGACACTTTGAACAACTCCAGCGAGCTCAAGTCACAACAGAGGAGACTGAGCAAGCTGTCTGTGTGTCAAAATGGCACTCATGTCTGCTAATCTCTTTATCAAACATTGCCTTATTTAACTACTTGTTTCTTAGACATATCTAGTGCACTCTATTTTTCTTTCATTTAGGTCGATACATACAACTATTGTTTTTCTAAGGGAGAGAAGATGCCAAGCAAACCCCCCTTTTGCTCTTTCAGGCTATAACCATGTATACAGCAACACTACGAGATGTGGGATTCGGGTTTTATATATTCATTTCTCCGTTAAAGCCCACACGTACCTGCTGCTCGCCCACCACTGACCGCCTGCCTCAGACCACTGCTTTTATAGAAACTAGATGAGGTATCAACCTGGATGTTTGAGAATTCACATCAAAGACACACAATTCCCCATCTTAGCAAATTTTAATTGAGAGGTTATACTTTCTATTTTTTAAGTGATGTTCTTTTGCTTCTTCGTATTTCTAACTCCAACGGAAGCAGTAACCCCCACCAGCATTTTTAAAGCTTAACACTCGTCACCAGCAGAGGGGCTTGGGAATGGCAGCGCGCGGGAAGGGGAGGTTATTGCACCTGCAAAGTCTACAGCAACACAGGCAAGGTTTTCCACATGGATCGCTCTGGTCATTGCCCATGAAAACAGGAGAGAAGGAGAGGGGACCCTGGCTCTAGTCCCCGGGGTGAAACAGCCACCGCTGAGGCTCAGTAGCCCCCATCAGCTCTGTGACTTGGGACTCAGAAAAGCAGACCCAGGTACAACTTTCCTCTTCCTCCTGTTATTCCTTTAGTGCCTTTAGTGATAATGGGCCAACAGGAAAACCATGCAGAATCCATTTGTCTTTGGCTCCGCAATTATTATGTCCTTCTTGGAAGGGTACAAGAGAGGGGAAAATCAGGGAAAGAAGAAAATTCCACAGCAGGATATTTCCAACTGGGACAATTTGCTGCCACTCTCAGTGCTGAATGCACATTTTAAAAAATGAAATTTAGATTGGTCATATTTATTTGATTTCCTTATGGTATAAAGCCCATAAGCCTATTTTGGTTATCTTGGCAAGACCGCTTGAAAAATACGTGACATCAGAAGTAAAGAGACTCTCCTCCTAGATTCAGATACTCAATTTACGAATCTTATTACACATGCAACCAAACTGTAAACCAATCCTCCTCCTTTTCCTCCAAATGGCATTCAGCTGTCTCTGATATTACTGTATAATTTAGCAACTTTGAAATATAAGCAACCAATTAAGACCATATCCACACGTTTGTTCCCCCCTCTGGTGCGAGACTGACAAAATCTGATATTTTCTTTTACAACCTGAGGCTAGGATCAATTACAAATCAAGGCCACTGCTGTCAATCTTCCCAGCCCTGTTTATGAATATTAAAGGCAGAGGAAATGCCTTCAGTGGTCGTGACAGACACCAAGAGAAAGCGACTTCTGCCATTATACTCTTCATTTGGAACAACAAACAAAACCCACTAAAACCCAACGGCCTTTGGGATAAAATGAATGCCTCCTAGATGTTCTCCACCCAGATTTTGATTTTTATTTCCCTCTTCTACCCAGAAGCCATAGGTGGGCAGAGGAAGGAGCAGCCGTCGCTCGACAACTGTGGGTGGTCACAGCGGATACACACACATTTGCTGAAGGGCATTTGAGAGCTCAGCTCCCAGTAACTACCAGCACGGGCAACGCAGTCGCTGCTCAGGGAGTAGCCAACCTGACACGAACAACAATTACAGAAAATACAAGAGGATCAACGGAAAATGAAATTGGTGGATTTGGTGGTACTACAGTAAGGGTATTTGCTGTTATTAACCTTCCTGCTGGCAGAGACCGTTACTGCACTGAGAAACCTACTGGGAATTCACGATAACCCAGAAGAGATGATATTAAACTGGGACTCGGAGCCTTTGATCCTCTTTCACAGTTGGAGTATGGAGTAGACACATTCTACATCATCCCACTTTTGCTGTACCATTTGCACAATAAATACAGAATAAATACAGGCGAAGGGTAGAAAACATGTATTAACATCTGTTAAATGTTGCTCAAAATACAGTGAAGCTTTTTGCCGCTATGGGTTCTTTCTCTGCCTCCACCAAGCATTCCTTACCTCTTCTTCCTCTTTACAGCATGACAGGTTGCTTTAAACACAAGTACCTTTTTAGCCATTCATTTCACTTGTGACAATCAAAGAGGTGCCACACTCCAAATGTTTCAAAGGACAAGTGCGTGAGTAGCCATCGACGGAACCCAGATTTGCCCTGAACAGACTTAAATTCCAGGGGCTGTGCACACAATCCGACAGATACACACCTTCACCAGGCTTTGCATTCCTCTGCCAAGTCAGCTGTAAACACAGCCAAGAAACAAGAAATGGAAACGAGTAAGTGCAATCAAAGCATCCTATCAATTTTGTTATGCCTTCCTGCAATTCACCACGCACTGGCAAACATTAATCTACCACTAATTTAATCTAAATTAGAGCAATTTATTTAAAGCGCATGCCAACTTCAAACATGAATAGTCTATTGAGCACAGAATATGAGAGCTGTTGAGGTCCTGGTTTCGTGAACTTAACTTTCAGGAAGTTTGTGACTGAGTATAGTTTAGTTTCACGAGCTGGACTCCTCAGTAAGACTCTATATAAGCAGGAGCCATAAAGAGGGAATAAATAAATAAAGGCCATTTTTTTTTTAAACAGGGCTTGATTCGAGCAATGGAACTAACAGAATTAAACCAGCTTTCTGGCAATTTCGAACACATGCGGCCATGAGAAACATAAATGCTGACTTTCACTGAGGAAGACTAGCTAAGGAATGTAAATTAAAATCAAAATGAAAATGAAAAAAGCCTTTCAGCATTAAAAAGGAGAACATACTGCCATGTTTACAGAAAATCAGCAACGAAGTGTACACAACCAGTAACAAAATGGAGCTTGGCTTTGGTTTTACAAAACACTGTTTAAAGTCAGTTTGCAATTTCAGATGCTGTTTATATTCCTAAAGCACAGCTCTCCCAAGGAGGCACACAAGCTGTTCATCTCCCGTTCCGCGGCAGCCGCCGAAGCACCGTAAGTCAGGGACTGAAGCAGAAAGTTTGGAAAACCTTTCACCCACTTTTAACACAAGCAGCACCATTATTTTTTAAAAACTTCATCAGGCAACCAAGTATCGAGGTCGTGTTTGTGACGTTCGTTGCTTTTAGAGGTTTTGCAGACTTGTAGTATCTACAGCACCCTAAACTCTTCCGTTTAAAACAGATGAATGCTTCTGCGTGCAAATCTTGTGAGAGGTGGGAAGGCCTGTGCACATCCCGAAGCACAGAGAGCTCAGGGGCACACAGGGCAGCGCACGGGAATCACTTGGAATTTATCATACAGTAACTGCCATAACTAGTCATATTATTTTGGGCATGCATTAAATGGCATGTATCATATACACAAAAATTTAGCTCAAATATCACAGTCCCATAACCTTCTGTATTATTTTCGACATTTCAGAGACAACTTTTGACATAAACTATGATAAACACTGTATGCATGTCATGTTTTAATATGGCAACTGCTTGCTTACATTAAGCAAAGCCATTAAGTCTGCTGAGTGAAAAAACCCACGTGGGCTGTATGTTGATATACGACATTGATATCATTTCTCTGGTGGACACTAAGACTTCTGGAAGCGACTCATGAAAAGCACAGGGACCTCTCCTGATTTTCCCTGCATTAAGACAAATAAAATCCTGTAAGACAAAATGAAGATGAAGACACCTCTGTTTGAGGGAAGAAGCAGAACAGTCCTTAGGAAGAACACCCAACAGAGTCCTTCTCTTTAACCAATGGCCTTTTTTTTTTCCCCTCTTGCCCTGAACATTTCAGGCTCAATACCCTGCATTTTTTTCAAGTTTCAGGCAACTCCACAGAATTCCAGGGACTGAGAAAAATATTTACTGCATTACCCTGACAACACCACTACAAACTGCTCTTGATTCACAGTATGTGACTACATACAAAATTGTCATAATTTGACTATTACATTAAGACTGTCCACAAAGAGATAAATAGGGTCCGTTCACTCCTCAGAGACTGACAGTTTTTCTGAATCACAGGATACCAGGAGTTAGGAAGGATCTCAGGAGTTCACCCAAGCAACGATCAGAGCAGAGCCACCTTTGACCAACGTGCTCAAGGCCTTGTCTAGGTGTGTCCTGAATATCTCCAAGGACAGATTTCACAACCTCCCTGAGCAACCTGTTCTGACTGCAACTACCCTCACTGTGAAACTGCTTTCTCTTACTGGAANTCCCCTCTTGCCCTGAACATTTCAGGCTCAATACCATGCATTTTTTTCAAGTTTCAGGCAACTCCACAGAATTCCAGGGACTGAGAAAAATATTTACTGCATTACCCTGACAACACCACTACAAACTGCTCTTGATTCACAGTATGTGACTACATACAAAATTGTCATAATTTGACTATTACATTAAGACTGTCCACAAAGAGATAAATGGGGTCCATTCACTCCTCAGAGACTGACAGTTTTTCTGAATCACAGGATACCAGGAGTTAGGAAGGATNTACTCTAAAAAATTACCTCGATAAGATATGAGAGAGCCTGAGAGATTGCATTTGATACCTGTGAAATCATCCCAAGTAGGTCCTGAAGTAACATGTGAGTTGCCTGCCTTTGAGCTTGAACCAGACCAATGGCAGAAGTTAAATTTATGTACATTTTTACACATGGAAAATACCCCAAAGTTTTTCAGATCAGAGCACAAGCCTGCTAGTGCCAACTTTTGGATTTCTTTCAGCAGGAGCCAAAATTTGTCAATAAGAAATCATATTTGCCTCCTCCGAGGGAATAATGGAACTTACAGATATGGAAAACCAAGAGTAGTTCATATATCTTGAATTAAATAAGGCTTTTGACATTACCTCACGTGACATTTTCAAAAGCAAGCAAATATGATCCAGACGAGGCTACTACAAGAGGGGATTCAGAACTGGCTGGAAAATCACCCTCGGAAGAGTCTCAGAGGGGAAGGTGCTACCGAACTGGGGTGTACTGGAGGGTATGCCTGGGTACGGAAATGCCAGATTTTCGGCACAATCTTAGCTGAAATGTGCCAACTCCAGAAAACTTTGAGCAGTCTTGTGATGTCCTCTCCTCGCTGTGGGTCAGGGAAGGCCCCACCTTACCCTGCACCAGGAGTCCTGGCCACCACACTGCTTCCAGGCTCGAGTGAGCTCATGGCCAAATGCTGGCAGAGAAGCATCAACATAAAATGCAATTATTCATGCAGCAACGGGCAGAATTCAATTACACAACAGCACCAATTTAGGTTAATAACTGATGTCTTTAAAAAT
>VXBJ01000364.1:352824-426434 GCA_013400055.1 Nycticryphes semicollaris
TTCACTCCTCAGAGACTGACAGTTTTTCTGAATCACAGGATACCAGGAGTTAGGAAGGATCTCAGGAGTTCACCCAAGCAACGATCAGAGCAGAGCCACCTTTGACCAACGTGCTCAAGGCCTTGTCTAGGTGTGTCCTGAATATCTCCAAGGACAGATTTCACAACCTCCCTGAGCAACCTGTTCTGACTGCAACTACCCTCACTGTGAAACTGCTTTCTCTTACGGGAAATTCTCTTTTTGCAGTCTTTTCCTGTTTCCTCCACCTGCTCTAAGGTCACTGAGATGTTGTTAGGCTTCCATTCTTCAGGATTAATCAAACTCATTACTGGCAGAATCACTGTACATCTCAGTCCATCACCTGCTCCAGCTCCCTAATTACCTTGCTGGGTCCCCACTGGGGGCTCCAGTACACTAATGTCTGGTTTTGTGCTGGGAAGCTTAAAACTGCCCTAATGTGGGCTCACCAGCACCAAGAAGGGGCAAACAATCACATCTCTCGACCTCCATCCTATCCCTCCATGGCCTTTCCTGCAAAGCTGCTCGCTTCGTTGGTGGCCAGTCCCTACCACCTCATGGAGACCCTCCGGCTTCGTGTTCATCAGTGTTGAACACTGGGGTTCCCACCAGCCCAGGAGGTCCCCTCTCTGTCCCTCTATCTAACTGCTCCTCCCCATCTTGTATAACCTGCCAACCTGTTATGCCTGATCTCTGTCCCTTCACCCAGGCCACTGATGAAGATACGAAACCTACTGTGTCCCAGTATCAAGCCCTGGGTAATGCTGGTCATGCTACTGGAGATGGTGTCAAAGGCCTTGCTAAAGGCAAAGTACACAATATTCAGCCCTCTCAACCACACAGCCACTCATTTCATCTCAGGAAGTACTGAGATAGTTGGACACAATTTGCCCTTGGTACATCCATGCTGGATTTTCCCAGTCATCATCATCTCCTTCTTGTATCCATAACGTGACTTCCAGGGGGATTTGCTCCACAGCCTTCCCTGAAATGGTTCCAGCTGCAGCTGAGCTTTGTTTTTCCTAGTTCCATCCCTGTGCATCCAGAAAATATCCCTCACTTTCCTGCCTTCGTTTCCAACTTCTATGCACTTTCTTTTGTGTTTCCTGGTCCCTGTTGGTCTCCTTGACATATACTCAAATTCTTGCACTTTGCAATAAACCAATCTTGTCCTTTGAGAAGACTGCCCTTCCGGGTCAGATGGTTCTCCTTTTGCCCATCAGCACAATCTCACACGGGAACCCACCAAAACAGGTTCTCATCCAGATTTCTCATCCAAATCTCATCTCATCCAAATTTCCCCTCTTTCAGTTTAAAACCGTCCCCTCTCATCCTATGGCTCATCCCCTCTCCAAGGCGGAGCTGCACACACTCCAGTCGGCCCTCAGCACACAACTCAACCCTCTTCTTGCTTCCCCATCCTGTCCTTCCCAAAGATCTTGAATCCATGGCTTGGTGCTGNATTTGCCTCCTCCGAGGGAATAATGGAACTTACAGATATGGAAAACCAAGAGTAGTTCATATATCTTGAATTAAATAAGGCTTTTGACATTACCTCACGTGACATTTTCAAAAGCAAGCAAATATGATCCAGACGAGGCTACTACAAGAGGGGATTCAGAACTGGCTGGAAAATCACCCTCGGAAGAGTCTCAGAGGGGAAGGTGCTACCGAACTGGGGTGTACTGGAGGGTATGCCTGGGTACGGAAATGCCAGATTTTCGGCACAATCTTAGCTGAAATGTGCCAACTCCAGAAAACTTTGAGCAGTCTTGTGATGTCCTCTCCTCGCTGTGGGTCAGGGAAGGCCCCACCTTACCCTGCACCAGGAGTCCTGGCCACCACACTGCTTCCAGGCTCGAGTGAGCTCATGGCCAAATGCTGGCAGAGAAGCATCAACATAAAATGCAATTATTCATGCAGCAACGGGCAGAATTCAATTACACAACAGCACCAATTTAGGTTAATAAATGATGTCTTTAAAAATCTCTCTGAATTAGGATTCGTATAAGGCAGTGGAGGAATTAATACCACACAGGGCAACTGAACTGGTGTTACACTTTATTCCAATTTGGTTTGTAATGTCAAACTCTGCCAAAGTACCAGACATTCACGTTTCTCCTAAGGAGATCAGGGAAACGTGTACCACAAAACTGTCATAATTTGACTATTACATTANAAAGGCAAAGTACACAATATTCAGCCCTCTCAACCACACAGCCACTCATTTCATCTCAGGAAGTACTGAGATAGTTGGACACAATTTGCCCTTGGTACATCCATGCTGGATTTTCCCAGTCATCATCATCTCCTTCTTGTATCCATAACGTGACTTCCAGGGGGATTTGCTCCACAGCCTTCCCTGAAATGGTTCCAGCTGCAGCTGAGCTTTGTTTTTCCTAGTTCCATCCCTGTGCATCCAGAAAATATCCCTCACTTTCCTGCCTTCGTTTCCAACTTCTATGCACTTTCTTTTGTGTTTCCTGGTCCCTGTTGGTCTCCTTGACATATACTCAAATTCTTGCACTTTGCAATAAACCAATCTTGTCCTTTGAGAAGACTGCCCTTCCGGGTCAGATGGTTCTCCTTTTGCCCATCAGCACAATCTTACACGGGAACCCACCAAAACAGGTTCTCATCCAGATTTCTCATCCAAATCTCATCTCATCCAAATTTCCCCTCTTTCAGTTTAAAACCGTCCCCTCTCATCCTATGGCTCATCCCCTCTCCAAGGCGGAGCTGCACACACTCCAGTCGGCCCTCAGCACACAACTCAACCCTCTTCTTGCTTCCCCATCCTGTCCTTCCCAAAGATCTTGAATCCATGGCTTGGTGCTGTCCTCAAACACCTCTGTCATCCCAAAGGCCTCACCACTCCACAAGGCAGACTTGTTTCCTCCTCCTTTTCCACACTGGTAGTATTAATTCACACACAGGCTATACTTTTCTTGGATATAAAGTATTTTTCATGAACAACTGAAATTCAAATAAATCGATAGTTCCATTACAAAAAATCTTGATTACTGGATACCAGCAGCGTATTCAATTCATTCACTTCCAGGTCTCACTCCTTATACACCTCACAGAAGAGCAAACACTAACTTTTGCAGTATAGAAGAACAGAACTCCTGCAGTATACGGCACTTACTTTGGAATTTTGAAGGTGATACAGCATCCCAAAGAATGTTTTGAAATTATCCTTCAAATAACATGGCATATTTGTTTACAGTCTATGAATTTTCTTTACGCAGCATTTAGTTGGGTTTTTTTTCATGCCTGTGTACTTGTCAAATGCCTATCACATGGGGGTGACAGGGAACCATCTGCCTCCCCCCGCCAAAAGCACCTCCTTTTACCCATCACCACCTGTTCCGTTTTCAGTCCCCAAATGGCAATCCCAAACCACACCAGATACGCCGGCAAAGGCCAGGTTACGGGTCCTGCCTCAATTCCTCAGCCTCATCACCAGCATTTAACCTCGGCAAAGAAAACCCAAATGTATCCATTACCGAGGTTTTCACAGACCACACAAAATAATGCTGTGAAAATGATGACAATAAATAGCTTTGTTATAATTGAGCAGATTAGTAGGATCTGTCTGTAATTGAGATGGTCAGAGGCTGACCTGTCAGGATCTAAGTGTAATTAAGAAAGGCTGGGTTTGAGTAAAAAAGGAGGGGGCGAGGTTTGGAGGTTGCTGAGAAGGCCATTCCCAAGGCACTACCAAGGTTTTTCCTTCTCACTGGGATTTGCAGGAGTCCCCCGCGATGGCATTCGCAGGATGTAAGAAAAGCCCGTCTCTCTCTTGATCAAGGAGGCAGAGAGGAGCGCTGAGAGCAGAAACGCCACCAGAGAACAAACACAGAGGAATGTGGTCATCGAGAGACTTCCCTTTCTGTAGCTGCCTCTTCAATTCTCCCTAAAAGATCAGGCAGCAGAGCCCAATTCCACTGGAATTCCCAAAGGTGCTCAGTCTCCCGGGGAGTGACACTATGTGAGAAACAGGGACATGATTTCCAACCCCGACGCACTCCGACAGTGGATGAGACGCTTCCCAACTCTCCTGCAGAACTCCACACCTGAAGTATACTGGTGGAAGAATATGTCTCTCAGACCATTTACCTGAATCCTTCTCCTTCTCCTTTCCGTTTTCAACTTTCTCCATTACAAACAGTTGTCCTAAAACCCCTTCTCTCCATGTGACAATTCTCTTCTATTGCAGAAAATGCAAAAGTTACAGGATCTGTGCAGCCAATCCCTTTCTGCGCACAGTCTTCTTTTCTAAACTTAATAACAGAGAATTACAGAATTTGAGAATAAAAAAGCCTGTCCAATAAGCTTTCAAATGACCCCCTTGCAGCCAGCCAATTCTTTGCTTTAAGATTTTCCACAAATAATTTCCATTGGAAGCTTTCTAGAATGCAAATAACAACAAAAAAAAAAAGGCCAACCCAAAAGAAGCACGTGTCTGATCAACAATTATATTAAGTTTATCCTGGCAGCTGAGAGTCTGCATTTCTGGTCCATGTGGCTACACACAGCATCTGTCATGTACATTGACACTCCAAACTTGTCAGTGTGCAGAAGACAAGGACAATCACCAAACTACTGCCTCCCATGAAGGCAGAAATCAATGTCCAGCTGCAGAAGGCTTTTGTTGTAGCAGATCAGCACTTGGCATACTTCACGCCTATTGTATTTTTAAAATTACCTTCTAAGACTGAAGAAAATACAGGTGAGGTATTTCACTAGAGCACTCAAAACCCTTTAGAGTACACCTCAACAGGGCTGTGGATAAAGCAGCGATGACCTGGGCAGCAAAACCCAACACGCTGGAAGGGTCCCTTATGAAGGGTTTACACTGAAACAAGTTATTGTACAGAAGAGAAAAAACAAGTTTTGATCTAATAGGTGAAGTGCAACCAGTTTTCATAGAACCATGGAATGGTTAGAGTTGGAAGAGACCTTCAAGATCATCCACTTCCAACCCTCTGCCCTGGGCAGGGACACCTCCCACCACACCAGATGGCTCCAAGCCCCATCCAACCTGGCCTTGAACCCCTCCAGGGATGGGGCAGCCACAGCTTCTCTGGGCAGCCTGGGCCAGGGTCTCACCACCCTCACAGCAAAGGATTTCTTTCTGGTATCTAATCTAAATCTCCCCTCTTTCAATTTAAAACCGTTACGCCTCATCCTGTCACTCCCCTCCCTGACAAAGAGTCCCTCCCCAGCTCTCCTGGAGCTCCCTTCANTCCACATCCCTGCACTTGGCTTGGTTGAACGTCATGCGATTTGCATTAGCCCAATTAGTTTTAGTGGTTTATTTCTGTTTACCCTTTCTCAGCACATCTCCCTGAAAGTCTGAGTAGCTCAACCTTTTCCAACTACTCAAGCTCATCTTGGTGGCAGCCAACTACCCCCTTCCTCACTGTCCACCATACCATGATCAGTGCTGGGGTCCATCCATAGATGACCACATGATAGTCTTGCTCCATAAAGGACATGCTGGCCCATAAACAATAGCTGTGGTCTGTCTGAGACACTCCAAAGGCTTCCACATTCTAATATAAATGTAATTTATTAAGGGTCAATTTGATGCAATAAGCAAAAGGGCTAAAGGGAAGCAGTTTATAAATAGCCAGATGTCTGCCGAGTCCATCAAGGAAGGAGAAAACAGGGACCAGCAAGGGAAGGGTCACACTGCTAAGTGGGAAGAACAACTTTGATTAACAGTTAAATCAAAGTTTTTTACTGAAATTATTTTTCAAATTGGCAAAGTAGGTGTCTTTTCATCAGGTATGAATTAAAAAAAAAGAGCTTTCTGTATTAATGACTGAATTGTTCAGAAGAGTTTTTGGTCAAATTAATGCTTTTAATTTTCATATGAAGTTCTCTGCCATGAAAGAACTACTGCGTATGATACCCTTCCCCCTCTTTCCCTGAATTGTGTTTCCTTCTTTACCCTTCATAAACTGTGAGAGGGTATTAAAATAAGCTCACAAGTATCTGTATTTTCTCCAACTGTGTATATTGTGCCAGTTTTCATGTATTGCAGCCGAGTAAGACACAGCACATTCACTGCCACTCGCACTACTTGTCCTGCCGCTACTCAGCCACAACGGGGAACACGATGCACTTTCAGTGATGTACCGTGTGGTTCTCTCCACTGCTGGAAAACACCACCTAAAAATGCATCGGTGTTACACAGGGAGGGCATTGTTAAAAACACTGCAGGCCACGTAACAGAACGATACGACTTCGGGGGGTGCTTCTTTACACCCGAAACGAGACTCCACCAACACTGCATCCATAATCCTTTGGCAGCATGCAAAAGAGAAAGGACAGCATTATAAGGCAAAGTCCTTCAGTAGAAAGGGACAGGTTGCCAGAGCAGAACAGGAAGGAGGAACCACCGGGCAAACGGCACAGGAGGGAAGGGAAGACGAGTGAGACCACTAAAATAACAACAGTAATAATCATTTATAAACCACTCCTGGGAACCAGGTGAAAGTACAAACTTGGGCACGGCTTCAAAACCCAAGGACATTTATTATTCAGTATTTTTCAAACGTGGAAAATATGAAATAATGCTTCCACTCGCCAGATTTGGAAACTACTCAGGTGATTCATGCACATAGGAGAAATAAATTTATTTTTAATCATTTTTCTGGCAACCTGGTAACAGTAGGCCATTGCTGGATCCAGGCGCCTAACACTGCTCAGGGGCTGGAATCCCAAGGCTCTGTAGCATTAAAGCTACTGAATCCAGTAGAGGGCACCTTTCATTGCCCAAAAAATCGTGGAAAGGACATGCACACCTTTAGCCGGCAGTGAAACACACCCATATCCAAAGGAGAATTCAGAAGAAGTTACGAGGGCACAACTACTCTACAAAACAATTAGAAAAGAAATGGAAAATCTCTCTCTTTAGGGCAGGCTCAGAACAGTTTACTCCCAGGCCATTGGACGCCCAAACCAGGTCTAGCAGACTCACACCTGCTAAAATTGCAAGTGGAAGTTACTTGATGCCTCCAACTATACAGGAGACTGCTCCTCTTAAATCCTTTCCGGCCAAATAAAAAAAGAAATTAGAATTTTGAAACAATGTCAAACAATAATCCAAAACCACAGGCAACACAAAACCCCCCCCAAAGTATAGAATTACTATTTTCTTGTCTGTCTCCCCCACCAACCCCCCTCACTATTGGTTTTTCTTCCTTGTGCTCTCAGAAATTATTTTGAAGAACTGTGTGACCTGAAAGAGCCAAACAAGCTGATGCCTTAGCAACGGTATCTGTACTGCTTTTTTTTTCCCTGGAAGAGAGTGGGCCTTTAATTGTAACAGCAATTATTCTCTTTTAACATCCAAAATATGCAATGCAGGAGATTGCAAGAAGGTGAGCATTGTTAGTAATTCCCCTGACTGGAGCACAATAACAAGTATTTATCTTAAACTGCAGCTGTAACTCAAAAATATGTTTGCAGTCACAGTCTGCAGGAATGCCAAAGCTTACTACTTTTTAAACTAAGAGCAGCAAAAAGGCTTCTGGCACTGGAATGACTTCAATGTAAAATACTTCATTTGTGGTGTGCTCCCTAAGTGCTTATTTTTCAGTTTTGTCATTTCAGTGATTGTTTTCATTTCTGCTATCCTCTTATTTTTTTAAAATCTCAGCATGCAACAGTACTTCAGGTTTTTGGCTATGGTTTATTACTGCACTAAATATTTTAAAAATATTTTCCAAAATGCAAGGTGAATCCTATAGAAATCCTTAAATTCTCCTAAGCAACCTCAAGTGGACGGAAGATGACACCAAATCACTCCTATGTTTTTTAAAAACCACTCTGGCCTAGCTGAGTTATAGATAGAACACATCAGGTGGAAAAGGTCCCTTGAAATTGTTCCTCCCCATCTTTTGGCACTCTGCTGTGACGGTTTATCTTACCAAGATCAAGTATTATCAGCTGGGCCCCAGCCTGGGCATTTCCAACATCGTTTTCTGCAATGCACTGGTAGAATCCTTCATCTGATTTCACCAGGCCCAAAACTTGCAGATTATGTTCTTTCTGAAGAGTACAGAGAAAAATCAACACTTAAAAATGGGATGCAATTGCAAAAACCATGGCGTTATTATGGCACATTACTATGACAGGAGAAGCTTCCGAACAGTAACACAGAAAAGTGTATTTAGAGTTCCCGTCAGATTTCATCTCTCTTGCACTGAATCCTCAAATTATACAGTATCAAAAAGCAGCAGAAGCTCTTACTAATGGCTATCATTTTCTAGCATCACATATCACTGGCAAGTCATAACATTTCCACAGCCACTTTTGTGATATTTTAAGCACTGACTGTAACTGCGTGGCTGGCTGTTACAGCCCTACAGCCTCAGGTACACCCAATTATACAACCATTAAGTTCTCAACAATGTCTCCTTTCACTACATCTAAAATTCCCATCTAGAAGTACCGCTGTGCCAAAATTCAAGATCCACAACACAGTTATATTTATGTTTAAACTCCCGTTTTAAATTGTGTTTTTATACAATCATGGAATAGTTTGGGTTGAAAAGGACCTTTGAAGGTCATCTAGTCCAACCCTCTGCAATGAGCAGTGACATCTTCGACTTGATCAGGTTGCTCTGAGCCCCCTTCAACCTGACTTTGGATGTTTCCAGGGATGGGGTATTTTCACCGATCACACATGACTCTGAAAAACACAGTCAACGTGTTCACAGGTTCAACCAGCAAAGTGTGGTTTTATCGCTGTGTGTGTGTGTGTGTCTGTCAACCAGGGAAAATTTAAATTATACAAAAATAGACTCATGCAATATAAGCAAAATGCCTTAGCATTTCAGTAAAATGGCTGAATTTCAGAGCATTTAAGGTTTTAGAAAACATTTCTCTCCCAGGTCCAAAAGACCAATAATATGAAAATAGGAAGCTGGTCCTAAAAGAAGAAAATTTCCACGTGGGTGGGTTCAAGGACAAAAAAACAAGTCAACAGCTTAAAACTCTGCAAAATGGACAATATACTTACAACAATCTTGAAGTAGTCACTTGGGATCACCATGTCTCCATTCTTGACCCATTTCACAGTTGGAGTAGGTTTTCCAGTCACTTCACACTCAAACACAATGTCCATGGATTCATGAGCATAAATATTTGCAGGCCGCTTCAGGAATTCAGGGGGAACTTCAAATAAAACAGAAGACAGACAAAAGATGGTGTTAGCATCCACAAAACCACATTGTTGTGCTCCTACACAAAACTATGTAAAACAAAAAGATGGTTTCAAGCAGGAACAGCAGCAATGCTGGCAGAAATTATCAGACGGGGGGGGGGGTTGATAGGAGCCGATACCAGCTCTGTGCTATTTCCAAATTACACGTGGGCCAGTTAAACAGCCAGCTGTTTGAATCTGAAATGACCTCCTGAGAACACAGAAAAGAAGAAATGGAACGGGACGTAGAATGTGTAAAGTTAAAAAGCATTTTAAAACCGAGAGAGGGTGATGGCATTTGGAAAAATATGTTTCTGTGGTTGAAGGCCACCTTGCATTCTCTTCTCTGCCGCAGGCGTGTTGCTGCATGCTAAAGAGACCTCAGCGGGCAGTGGATTCAGACATCACTCACACTCTTCCTTCACCAACTCTCAATTCATCCGAGCACACCATTTAGTGCTTCATTGTGCAAGAGTTTTACGCCCTTTTCACAAAACAGGAGGCCCGTGTGGGATAAGCTCCCTGCCACACAATGGATGTTACACAAAAGCCTTTATCGCCTCCTGCAACAAAAGTTTCTTCGTTTGTAAAAATGAAGGATTGTAAATTACATTTAATTTGAAATAAGATTAAAAAAATAAAAAATAAAAAATCAGGCTGCAATGAAAACGACTGCCTACAACTCGCAGTTTGGTGCCCAGCAGCAGAGCGGCAGCAGCGCAGCCAGGATTTTATACCTTCTGTACCGGGGTATCAGCAGCAGCAGCAACCATTTTACCATATTCTGGTAAAATCCTTCGGTTGATACACCAGAGATTTTTCAGGCAGCTCTTTGTACTCAATACGTCAGTCAGTAGGCACACAAAAGCTAAAATTCTATTAGAAATTACTTTTAGAGATGAACGGGCACAAAACTAAGATGAGACTTTGGTAGGGTATCGTCACCTTCTGTTTCTGTGAAGAAATTCAGGTTATCAAATAGCCAGTGCTGTACTCAGCCAAAAATGTTCTCTGGTTTCTCTAAGCCCAAGAAATACAATGTACAGGACCACAGACATCCCTTGTGTTGGTAACTACAGATCAGTATGACCAGAGATGTGTACTCAGAACACCATAAACCAGAAGGTTCTTCACGTTTAGCGCACGTTATTGGCTGCCTTTTTACAGGACCTTATAGGTAATCAGAGTAAGATTAATTAAACTAAGGTATTTAAAATCCATAAAAACCTCAGAGATACAGAATTTTTTGGTAATACAAGCCCCGCAGTCTCCAAAGGGCAGACAAGTTAAATATCTTCTCTGAACAAAAGTGCCACCAAGAAGCATCCAGTGGCGCACAAGGGCTTGCAGCTCCTTTGGCTTAAGGGCAGAAAGAGCTCCTGTTTGCAGGAACATAAAACTTGAACATCATCTCTTATGAAGAACATTCCCCTATTTATTTGTTTTTACTACTTATGTTGGCAGGTCTGATTGTTCAAGTTCCAGGAAAGCCAGAATTGGCCTTCTGGCCTTTAATATTTATCAAAGAAAGTCAATATGGAAGGGCTGCAGGGTTTAGGCAAACAATTTACACGCTTCACCTATCAATGGGATTTATTTCATGTTAGGGAATAAGGAATACTAGACCATGTTTTACTTCTTCCTACAAAATGATTGTAGAAGTTTGCAGGTGGATTTAATACTTCTAACAGACAGTAGGAGACAAGCCACTCTCCAAAATAACCTCAAGTTTTGGATTAGAAATGTAGCAAGAGAACATGAACATATGGAAATACTTATTTATAGAGTAAGAATATGGCTTAACTCTCACATGAACAGGTAAACCTGCAGCAGAAATGATGTGAAGATGTATATATATGAATATATATATACACACACTGCTCAAAGGCTCCCACGTAGGAGCCCAAATCTGGATGGGGCTGAGCTCAGTTGAAGTTGTCACTTCAGACACCCATTTCCTATAATTATTTCCATAAATTTACCAAACCCACCATACACTCCACCTTGAAATGATTTAGATCTTCTTGTACTTACTATCTGTATCAGACGGCTGTTGTAACCGTATATAACTCTGACATTTGAAAACTGTCTTCTGAATTTATTTCTGGCCAAGTTACTCATTCTTTATAAAAACACTGCCTTTTATTTCAAACTTTTCTTTCGCCCTGGCATTTACCCCGTGGCATTTTTATTTGTTGTGAGCTGCACTGTTTCCCCACTCCCTCCCCAGGTCCCAGCCTTTCCTTTGGCAGGCTCAACGAGCGGCGTTTGCTCAGCGTTTGGTCCCACAAGGCACCCACACCCTCCTCGCAGACCCTCTCTATTTGCTCTCGTTCGAATCAAATCTTGGGAGCTTACAGAGTTTCAGTTATTTACATGCAATTTCAGCGGTGTCTCCTCAGTGACTTGAAAAATGGCATAAATAGAGTGTTATCACTACAGCAAATATCTTGCCCAATTCATTCTACTACTGTATTTGCCCTTTCCCTGATGCATCATACTGATGTCAGCCTGTGACAGATCATTGCTCTCTCATCATTAGCCATTTTTAACTAATGAGTAATTTAGTTCCAGTCTGCTTGATCAATAGTTTGTGTTCTCATTTCCTCTCAATCTCTTTCTCCATCTCTGCACAGACACACACACATTGATTCTTGGGGTGCTTACACAGTTGAGACAAAGGGAAACATGAACAAAGAAAAATTGGATGCATGAAAAATTAAGTTTTTCCACAAATGTACTATGATACTTTTTTGGTAACATTCGTTACAGGGTAACGTTTAATTCCATAGCCATACCTTAAAACTGTTACAGGAATCCTAATAAACACAACTCAGTAACATTCAAAAGCACAAAACTTGTGTAAAGAATGAATCTGATGACCTCAGAACAGATACAATTTGTTGTAACAGAGCAGCTAACTTGTAAAACTCAAGGATCATAAAAGGGATACAGAAGAGAAGTTAATTAATATCACAAGTGCCTCTTAACACAAGAAAAAGCTGCTCTGGGTTCAAGACTGCCTTTGCCTAAGTTACCTACTTCATGAAGTATTACGACACAATTTGCCTTTAATTAAGCCGCATTTTTAACCAGTAAACACTTAGAAGTGAATGGAAAATTGGGTATCTCGTTCAAAGCCATATGTAAACAGTCTTTTATTTAGGAAATGATGAGCATAAACATGACGGAGGAGATGCATCAGACCTTCCCTGGAGAAGGGCAGCACCAGGAAGGGCGCAGACACATGTGTGACCAGCACAGGTTATGGTGGGAGACTGGCCTGGAGACTGATGACTCCAGTAGTATTCCCCATATTTTCCTCTTGAACTAAGTTGCCAGCAGCTTAGACTTCCCTCAACATTCATCTTTTAGGTAAGAGGCTTCCATGATACCCAGTAGGTTTTAACAGCAACCCCAAAACTGAACCACAGGAGGAGTGTAGGAATGGCCATGGCTAATCTGAAAGGCTGAGGGACACGTGGAAGTGGAGGAGGAAGGAGGAGCACCATAACGGAACTGATGGACCAAGACATCTGAAACAAAGTAGTGCAAAGTAAAGTTCTGGGATGGTTTCTGTTTTCTCCATTAATGTTTAACATGTAATGAAGACATTTGGAAAGTACTCAAACATCTTTAGTAGCTGACATTGCTTTAACTTGGGCCATCATCCAAAAGCAGGTACTAATAGTGAATCATAAGACTAAATACTTTTTTTTTGCCACAAAGATTAAAGCTGAACTAGATATCCCGTTACCTGCTCTCATATATTTTTGATTTAGGAGATTAAGGATCTGAAACTTGTTATTTTTTCAAAATGACTTTGCTTTTCTGGCTTACGGGGCAAATGCCAATCTGCTTACAAGGGGATAATAATATCAGAAGTGCTCGCTTTATTATCATCTACTTTCCACTTAATGAATTAAAAAATCCTTTTAAAAGACACTTCTATAGTTTAACTATGTCAATGTTTACCATTCACACAGATTAACACAACATAAGTACAGATGTTTGTGGTAGAGAAGTTAAATTGATAACCGGAGAGCAAATGAACCAATTACCATATAAAATAAGATTTGTAATGGAAGATTATGTGTTCCGTTACAAAACAGACAATTAAACTTCAAAGATGACTTGGCAGCTCAACCCACTCTTCTATCCCTCTCAGTGTAAGCCCACAAATAACAACAGTTTAAACTGCAAGATGCCTGCATGGAATTTCACATGCACTGCAGTACCCTTCTACATTCCCTCTACAAGAGTTATCTTCCATCCTTCTCTGGATTTAAAAGACAAAATATTTCCATCACAGCAGTCATCAAAACAAGAAAAGAAAAAAAAAAACCAACCCAATAATTTATGTTAGCAGTTGATTCAAACTTCTAAGCTAAAACCCAGGAAAGGTGAAATAATTGAAAAATAATAGGCTTTTTTTAAGCCAACGGCCGTGTAACGATGGGAAGAGCTGAGGAACTGCGCCCCAGTTGAAGTGGAAACAGGAATGGATGTCGGGCATGGAATCCATCCCATGAATACAGGGGATCAGAAGGAAATGGAAACAATTTGCCCCGACTCGGAGTGGAGAAAGGCAACCCACGCTCTGCCATAGAGGCAACACTCATGGCCATAGAGGACCCAACTCTGCCCATCTTCATCCTTGTGCAGCACAACGCAGCACGGCAAAGTCACAAAGAAAAACACTGGCTTAGGATCCACGTTGTCCTTTTAAATGCTCAGGGATTAGAAACCTTTGAATAACTACGCTGAGAGTATGAAAGCAGCAGCATTTATTCTGAACTTTACAGAACGACTGTTTCTTTGAATGTCTGTTCAGTGCTCAGTAGCTCTTGCCTGTTCTCTCTCATTAAGACACAAATTTTGTGGCCTTCAGGGGCACAGTTGAAAGAATCTATTTTCAATTCAGCCATCTGTACTGCTTCAAATATGAGAGAAATTAATTACATTCATTTCTCCTCTCCATCTCTCCTGAGACTGATGTCCTTTTCAGTCTTAAAACGGACATAGGAAATAAAGGTTTCTGGTCTTGCACTCCCATGTCCAACCTGAAACATCAACCCAGGCTATAAATACAAAAGAAAAGGAAAAGTTCTGCACAGTTAACTAATCAGAACTTTCAACTTTCTTAGTTACAAACACAATGCACCTCATCCTACAATAACCAAATCTAAACACTGCTATTCTAGATAAGATCTCATTTTTATGCACGTTAACTTTTCCCAAAAGCCAAATCCTCTCCATGTTGCTCCCCAGAAGAAAGAAAACACCAGTGGTGGCATCGGGCAGAGAAGTGATCTCCAGCAGGCAGGCCATTCATATCACCCTAGTAGGAAAAAAAAGGTCTAAAGTATTTTTTTAAAGTATCCCAAGAGTGAACTAAGCATTACATATCTAGTATTCCTCAAAGTCCAGGCAGCTGCACCATTATCTCACTTCCTAATATGTTTAAAACAGTCTGTTGTACATGCAGTGCATAAGAAGAGTCTCATCTCAACAGAAACAGATTGCAAAC
Source organism: Nycticryphes semicollaris (assembly GCA_013400055.1). Taxonomy (NCBI): domain Eukaryota; kingdom Metazoa; phylum Chordata; class Aves; order Charadriiformes; family Rostratulidae; genus Nycticryphes; species Nycticryphes semicollaris. Next base: position 367,596 of record VXBJ01000364.1, read on the forward strand.
TATACTTTAAAAAGACTTACTGCAGAGTGGTTTGCTGTTTCCCCACATCCTCTATCAGCTTCCTCCTTCCCTGCAGATGAATCTCTCTCTTGCTGCCATCAATTCATTAAACTCCTGCAGACACAACCCCTCCAAGCCCCTCATGAGCTATGGGACAGTATAGGCATGCCCTACGTGCAATGGGCTGGCTCACAGCACCCACTTTGTGGTCTTCCCTAAGGGCAAGTGAAAACTCACCGGCACCTTTACCCAAAGGAGGTGCTGACTAGTCTGAAGAGGTCTCCAGAAAGCCTGGAGTGGTGAAAAGCATCATCTCGAAGCCAGGAGAGCTGCTGTCACCTGTGATTGCTGGCCCGGCAAGGAGCAACTGGAAGCAAACCCCAAGATCTTGCTTGATATCGCTGCATCCCAAACCGACAAGACAACTCACACCAGGATTACATTTCCTGATTAAATATGATGTATATGTTGTGTCACCTGTTGATTTCTATAGCATAAGCAAAGACCATGCATTAACCCTGCTGTAGGGTTATTTCCCTTCCCACTGACCCAGCACTGTAACTCCTTTAACAGCCTCAGGCAGGCAAAGGACTGAAACACAAAAAACAGAAATTACCAAGGACAAGGCTGAAGTTGCCATTTTCTGCTTCCTCAGCTGCCTACAAATGCCCTCAAATCCCCAAGCGTCAGGAGGGCATTTTCCAGAATCACACAATTAAATCAGTTCTTGTCAACATCTCTTTATCCTCTTACTTCTGTACTTTTGCCCATGACAAATATTTCTCTCTCCGTCAATGCTGACCGTCCAAATACTTTTCCTAAATCCAAAAGGTCTTGCATGTTCCACTTAAATATGAGGAAAAACTTCTTCACGGTGAGGGAACACTGGAAGGGGCTGCCCAGAGAGGTTGTGGAGTCTCCATCTCTGGAGACATTCCAAACCCGCCTGGACACGTTCCTGTGTGACCTGCTCTGGGTGTTCCTGCTCCGGCAGGGGATTGGACTGGATGAGCTTTCAAGGTCCCTTCCAATCCCTGAGATTCTGTGATTCCAAGTAGCACATACAAAAGCTAAGTAGACTGGATAATTTTTCATGGTGTATCTCTGTTTAACCATGGTTTAAGCATTCTTGGCCAATGGGCTCCCTGTTTATAACAACATTTTTGATGTATGCTCTAGGTGGAAACCCAACCTGTATTCCAGATAGAACCAGGATTATTAATAGTATTTAAAAAGGGCATAGAACTCATCAGCCTAACGTGGCAAGCCCAGAGGAATTTAACTTTCTCCTCCAGGGAGAACAAGACATCCCATCAGGGCACATTACAAATCCTATACGAATCACTGTAAAGTCAAACTTATTTAACAACTGAAAGTTCATTCCTAAGACGGCTGTAACTCCACATTACGATGATCACACTGTTCCATCTGTTCAATCCCACCTTGGAGGTTCTCTCAGTACATCAGTAGAAAAAGGAAGACTGGGGAAAACGTAGCCCTACAGATGAATGAGGGGGCAACCCTAATGGTGGAAGACACAGAGAAGGTGGAGTTACTGAATGCCTTCTTTGCTTCAGTCTTCACTGCTAAAGCTGTCCCTCCTGAATCCCAGACCCTGGAGGCAAGAGAGAAGGTCTGGAGAGAGGAAGATTTTCCCTCAGTAGAGGAGGACCGGGTTAGAGACCACTTGACCAAACCGGACATCTGTAAGTCCATAGGCCCTGATGGGATACACCCGTGAGTGCTGAGAGAGTTGGCAGATGTTATTGCTGGGCCACTCTCCATCATCTTTGAAAGGTCACAGAGAACAGGACAGGTGCCTGAGGACTACAGGAATGCCAGTATCAGTCAAGTCTTCAAAAAGCACAAAAAGGAGGAGCCAGGGAACTAGAGACTTGCCTCTGTCCCCAGGAAAGTAATGGAGCAACTAATTTTGGATGTCATCTCCAAACACATTGAAGAACAGGAAGTTATTGGAAGTGGTCAACATAGATTTACCTTACCAAGGTACCAACATAGATTTACCTTACCCTCCCAATCCGGTAGCCTTCTATGACGTTCTATGACTGTCTCCCATAACATCCTCATTAGGAAACTGAAGAAGTGTGGGCTAGATGAGGGGGCAGTGGGGCAGATTGAGAGACGGCTATGTGACAGAACTGATAAGGTTATGATTAATGGAGTAGGGTCAAGTTGGAGGCCTGTAACGACTGGTGTCTTCCAAGGGTCAATACTTGGTTCAGTCTTGTTCAACATATTCATCAATGACCTCGACGAGGGCACAGTGCATCCTCAGCAAGTTTGCTGATGACACCAAACCGGGAGGGCTGGCTCACACTCCAGAGGGCTTTGCCACCATCCAGCATGACCATGTCCAAGAGAAGAACCTAATGAGGTTCNGGGAGACCTTCTCAATGCTCACAAGTGTCTGAAAGGTGGGTTGAAGAAGGATGGAGCCAAGCTCCTCTCAGTGGTTCCCAGTGACAAAAGGCACAAGCTGGAAAACGCGAAGTTCCATCTAAACATGAGGAGGAACTTCTTTTTGGTGAGGGTGTCAGAGCCCTGGCAGAGGCTGCCCAAGGGAGGGTGTGGAGTCCCCTTCCCTGGGGACCTTCAAGCCCCACCTGGATGTAGTCCCAAGTGAAGTGCTCTGGGCAACCCTGCTTTGGCAGGGGAGTGGGACTGGGTGAGCTCTAGAGCTCCCTTCCAACTCTGTGATAATTCTGTGATTCCATGTATCAGTATTAACATATTCAGTGGTGGCACTACAATACCTAAGACCACCTCCAAATCTACCCGTCGAGTAGCAAACGCTGCTATTTTAATAAGGCTTGGCACGATTATAAAAACTCTGAATGCTCTTGTAAATTTGCCAGATCAGAGTGTATTTTATAGTGGCCACTTCCATCTCCAGATCAGACCCCAGGGCACTGCTTCCGCGCTGGAGAGAAGGCTGCTTTTCAGCGCCGATCCAGAGAAGACTGCATTACATTCAGAGCAAATTTTATTTAAACTAATAGCAATTTCCCTGGTCAGTCAGCTGAATCCAACAGGTTCCGTCAGGCGGCTGGTGCCACACCGAGGGCCGACCCATGAGAAAGTTTTCCGTTATTCGCGTTATCACAGAGCTCGGGAGCACCCAAGGAGCAGCCCCCACTGTGTTAAAACAAAGGCAAAGTGCTTAAGTATCCCAAGGCAAACAATGAAATTAAGCAAATTCAGGATAAATTAGATCATTAAACCATTAAGATGAGAGCAATAGGGCCTACTGCCCTTCTAAATGCATGTTTTTTCCAAAATTTTGATTCTGCTCCAAAATAGCACGACAGCCTTCACCTCCTGCCACTCCCACCCAAGCACAGATAAAACACATAGAATGAGGTTTGGCAGCAGAATTTGGGATCATCTTTTCATTCTATGCTGTGGTTGTACAAATTAGCTGGTTTTTTTCAAGGGTATCCTGACCAAAGAAAAACAAAAAAAAAGGGGATATTACACTTTAAATGAAAATGGGAAATTATAATGGTCTTCCTTAAAAGTGGCAAAGGTATAGGGATAAGCACTCTGAAAAAAAAAAAGAAAAGAGATATTTAAAAGCCTATATCACAGGCAAGTCAAAATTCTTCCCAACCTCTGAGCCGGGATGCTCTGTCCTTAAAACACACTTAATATGCAGCTGGAAAATTTGCATAGCAAACAAAAGCTGGCAAAAAGGAATCTTTTTAGAGAAACGTCCACAGAGTACAAAACTGTCAAATGAATACAAAAAATATTCAGTGCACCAAGACACAAAAAGGTTATAAAAATGTAAACGAGGACATGCACAGCATTTTTCATTTTTGATTGCGCAAAAAACTCCAAGTTCCAGTTTAGGAACAGAAAGTGCAGTTGGAAAAGGAAAGCTTCTGTGGTAGTGACACAACATCATTTTTCTTGCCTTGTAAGATACTGACTCCCTTTGTCTGTTTTTAATAAGTAAACAACTGATGGATTTATTTCACATGTTAGACAATCAAAGCCAACATGGCTCTAAGCTTGATGCCACCCTGACCAGTATGAATTCTTCCCCATTTCTTTAACAGGTGAAGCAGAGGAAAAAGGACTAATTTTCCATTCAAATTGTGACGAAATTGTGTTTGAACACAACTATTTTCCATTTGCAATGAGAAGCTTTCAGTTAGAAATTGCTAAAGGATGAACTGTTCTTACTCTAAATAAATTTCAGAAACAGAAACTAAGAACCCCACAATATTCAATGATGTTACAACTACCAAGAAACCAGATGCGGATGAATAGCACAGAATAAAGTAAAATTCTATTGATCGATTAGAAACGTAGAATAAAAATGTCAAGATAGAATTCAATAAGTGCGCATCTCTTTTTGAGGCAGAAATAATTAGCTCCACCTTCATGGAAGAGGAAGAAATAGCTATAAACTTTGCAGGAAACGGTCTGATGAAAAAGGACTTTTGCAAATACGACCGTGAACTAAACCTGACTCCCAGTATCATCCTGGTGTGAAAAGAAGTGATCGCACCAGGAGGGATAAGCTGCAGCTCCTGAGACTCCTCTTCCATCCATCACGCGCTAATGCCCCTGCTCACCGTGTTATTTGAGCACCATGTTTCAAGGAAAACATGGACTCTGATTTACAAGAAAGCGCTGAAAATGATCAATGACTCAGAAAATTGGCTCCAAAAGAAAAAAAAATGGAAATCCTGGATTCAGTTATTTGAGCAGAGGCAAGATGAAGCAGCCATGCAATCAGACACCTCGAATAGGTACGAGAGCTTAATACATAAATACTGCAACAGAGAGAAAAATCATATATATATTATGTATTATTCTTGCCCAGGAAGAAGCGTATTGGAGTAACAACTAGATTCTTGCCCTATTCTAAAAAACCACAAAACTCTAAAGAACTAATTGGTCACTCTCCACTTTGGTATGAAAATGGGAGTATGAGCTTTGGTAAAATCAAAAAACTGTCTTTTAAAGCAACTGTCAGGAACTTCTGAACACGCAGGACTCCACAGAGATTTAGCAAAATCTCTTCAAGCCCTGAGCTTGGCACATGGACAGGGCCTGCAGAGAGTTGGGGGTTACGTACACGCACCCATCAACGCACCCATCTGGGACGCTTTCCAGGTGCCACAGCACACAGCGGGTTCTCTGAGCGTCCCACGTGCTGCCAGGATTTCTCTGCACATTCTTCACTCCTGGGGCGCCTGAGCAGCTGCAGCCCAGTTCAGCACACTAATTGCACACTGGCCTTAAACCTTTGGCAAGATTGCAACATCATCCACGCTTCCCTTAACCCTATCTATACAGAGGGAAGCGTAAATAATGGCCATTATATCAGCTGAGCTGTTCAACAATAGCGAGAGGTGTTTAAAGGAAGCATCGTATCTAACCAGAACCTGCTGACAGAAGATGCAGCGTCTGCTGGGCAGCGCTTTCCCAGTAACCCTGCCCTGATAACTGGGAACAAAGGTTGCTTATCAGCAGGACACATCCAGGAACATGAAGCCACGGGGCAGGTTGCAGAGTGCCACACAGCAGCCAGATGCAGGTAATCAGGGAAAGAAGAAAAGCATAAAAGCAAGATGTGTCTACGTATTCCCAGCGCCCGACCACCCCAGACAAGGGGTTTCCTGAGAAAGAGGAGACACGTTTGTGTTTACTAGTTCTCCTTACATTTTGCTGTTGAAAACCTGTTCTTGCCATGTTCTACATCCAGGTAAGCCTTTGGAGGCCCTAATGCTCACAGCAATAAGTTCCATGTGATGCTCCCTGAGAAAATTTACCATTTTTTACATGTCTTTGAGTCCATCAACCACCTGATGTCTCCTGGTTCTTGCAACTGAAGAGAAACGAACGTTCACGTCCTATTTGCTTTCCCCGCAGCACTCAGGATTTTACAGAAAAGAACAGTTTTCAACATTCAACGTGACTTTGACCATCCTTGTTACACTCTCTACATCTTCTTTGATTTTACTACATCTAAGAGGGGGAGGGAACAAGAACTGCTCACCACACTCAACCTGCAGGGCCATAGACAGTGCTATAACAATTTTCCCGCTCAGCTGCTTATTCCTTTCCTAGTGATTCCGGAGGTTTCACCTGTGGTTTAGGATCCTGCACTTTCCAAAAACCTACATACTACAACTTCCATGTTTTATGCCCACGTAAACCCCAGCAGGTCAGAGATCACTGCTGTATAAACATATAGAACTGTTTAACTGTATATACCACTTTGTAGTACCTTGAACTTCACCTGCCATTTAATTGCTTAATTGTTTCTTACACAACAAGGTGTTTCTGAGGCTCTTCACAGCCCAGAATTCATTCTCACGGCCCCAGGCAACAGCAAAGTTTGTCACCTTCCAGTCCTTTCTTCCTCATCACTTACAGATGCTCCACTTTGTCTGTACCTATAAATAAACAGGTTTATTCTCTTTTATCTGTGTTGGGTCCTTCCCCCTGACCCCACAGCACCACCGCATGAGGCTCTCGGCAAGCGGGACTGTTGGAAGCGTTCTGGGAACCCAGGAGCCCACAACATCCTTCAGAAGGTTCTAAACACCAAAGGTGGGCTTTTTCCCCACAAAACACGTGCTAAGGGATTCCATATGTATTTCCCAAACGTCTAACAACACTACATTTTATTATAATTTTTGTCGGTTTAACTGCTCCAGGTGTCAGATTAACTCACCCACAGCCTCCCAGACTGAAGATATTTGGTCAATGTGATACCAGGTTTTTGGGGGAAATCTTTTCCCCCAAAAACCTGGTATCACATTGACCAAATATCTTCAGTCTGATTTTTTTTTTTGCAGTCTGATTAGCCAATTTAAGTGCTAGGTTACACACCACACTCGGGAACTCAGGATTTCACACTTAAACTCTTTGAGAAATGTTGAGCGAATACCATCTGCTCCTGATGAGTTCCTACTGTTCACTTTATGGATTTGTTTTGAAATACACTTTACTATCTCTACTATTTCAGGTATGCCTCCACCCCCCCCTTCTAACTTTCTCTAATTTAAAAAAATAAAATATAGTAATAAAAAAAAAAAGCTTCCAACTTTGCAGAGAACATGGATATCAAGAATTCACTTTCCTGCTCCAGGCCATCTTCTCACCCCTTTCTCTTTATGTTCACCTGCTGACCCTGCACTTTCCCTGCTGGGCTTCCTGGCCCTGATAGCCTTGGAAAAAAAACTATCAGAAAATGCTTATGTTATTAACAAACAGCTAAAGCTTTGGGTAATTTTACTTGCATATAAACATGAGAAAAATTATTTTCTTAGTTAGGTGATTTCTGGTGGGGTTTTGGGGTGTATTGTTTTTTTGTCTTTCCAATATAATTTTTAGCAGATACTAAGCGTTCACTGTGAACATCATAGAGCTCCTTAAACAAATGCCTCTTGCCAGGTATCTAACCTTTTTTTTTTTGTTAGTCTTTTAATTTTGGTTTTAGTAAGCTGCTTTGACGTTATGCAGATCCCCCTTTTTCAAGACTAAATGCTGACAGCGATGATCAGCATCACCACCTTGGAGAGGCAAGTGGCTGTAGCAGCCCTAACACTGTGGCTTTCAAATCAAAGTCTAGAATCTCAGTTTTAAAATGTTCTGTATTAAAAATGTCAAAGATAGGTGGTATATCACCACCTTCACGACAAAGCATCACATCTCCTCTGATCTGTGAGAAATCCTGGTATTTGGACAGAAGCTGATCAGGTGGCAGGGGGAGGAATGAACACCCCACACCATGATGCTGCTGAGCTCTCTTTATTACAGAGGACCAAGCAAGAGAGAGATGGTGGCTGGGAGACATCTGTCCTGATACATGTCACCAACCCCAGCCCACCCCCATGAGTGGGTGCAGCAGAGCTCAGGGAAACTCAGCTCTTCCTTGGACTGGTCTGTCTTGGGTCCTGCAGCAGCAGCTCAGCCCCAACATGAAACGGTTCTTCCTTGGGCACTCTGCTCCGACCCAACACCTTCCCCAGGTCACCATTCCCACTCACTGCTTTGATAATTGGGGTATGCCTCAGTTGATGAATTGTGTGTGAAAGTGAAATACTTCCCCCAGTACGGGCCATCACTAGGTCTGCATAATAAACCCAGCTCATCAGCATCACGTTGCCTGGTGTTGGTTCCCCATCACCTTCCATGACACAAAGGGGTGAAGAACAGAGGCAAACCTCAGAGGAAGTACAGACAGCTTTTGGGACAGCCCACATGGAAGAATTTGAGTTGTGTGCACTGTGTGGTGTCAAAAAAGGAACAGAAGGTGCTGTTTTCCATCCAGAAGGAAGCCCCCCTCAAGGAGCCTCATCCCACCTGGCTGTGATGGGTAACTGGAGCCCCAGGGAGGTGCAGCTCAATCACCGGTCACACAGCACACACCAGTACCACACAGAGAAACATGAAGGCATGGCACTGGGATCACAATGCAGCTGGCAAAAGATTCCTTTAGGAGGGCAAAGCAGCAGTGTGTGGGGACACTGCAGGGCCCGGTGCCATGCGTGCAAAGCACTGCAGATGAATATGGTAGAAAATTAAATGCAACCCCTGAAAGTGATAGTCAAAAAGATAAATATTGATAGACACTTCTGTGTTGCACACATTTCCCTGAAAAATCAACTTGGCCATCTCTGCAATGGCAAACCCATGGTGATAAAAGAACCCCCAAAGACAGTGGCTGTCCTGTGGGGTGACACTTCTGGCAATGGATTTGTTCCTGACTGTAACTCATATGTGGTTTAGCCTGTATTGCCATACCTTGCTGACTGCCCCTGGCCTGGAAGGACTGTTCCTGGGGGAAAGCCACAACTGGAGCCCAACAGAGACAGAAGAGCAGGGGCAGCAATAGCACAGCCCTCCTGGAGTTTCGTTTCCAAGGGCTCTTGGGATGATGGATGTGTTTGCTGTCCAGCCACACCATCCATAACAGATCAAGGAGGGTGACATGGCACATGGATCAAACATGGAACTTTGTACAAGCATCAATGAAGAGCTGCTTTCATAAGACTTAAGAGTATCAGGAGGCACTAGTGAGTCAGTGCTTGTTCTATACTAACCTAAATTATAATTGCTTTGCACAGAATGGGTGAACACCACCCATGAAAGCTTAAACCATGTGGAACGTAAAGCAAAGGAGTAATTGTGCGTGCAAAATTGCCAGCTGTCAGCAAGATCCAGGTGTGGAATGACACAGGACTATCCCAGCTTTGCTCTGGGCAAGAGTTGAGTAAAGCAGAGAGGCCAAGTGCGGTGAACCATGGCCGGGAGGACACGGCAAACAGGAATCGAGCGCTACAAGCCTTGGTGCTGGTCACAGATCATGGGGCAGGACACCTTACCCAAGGCTCACAAGTGTCTGAAGGGTGGGTTGAAGGAGGATGGAGCCAGACTCTTCTCAGTAGTTCCCAGTGACAGGACAAGGGGCAATGGGCACAAGCTGGAACATGGGAACTTCCATCTCAATATGAGGAAGAACTTGTTTGGGGTGAGGGTGGCAGAGACCTGGCAGAGGCTGCCCAGGGAGGGTGTGCAGTCCCCTTCTCTGGAGACCTTCAAGCCCCAGCTGGATGCAGCCCTGAGTGATGTGCTCTGGGCAACCCTGCTTTGGCAGGGGAGTGGGACTGGGTGAGCTCTAGAGCTCCCTTCCAACTCTGACAATTCCCTGATTCCGTGATTTATTTCCTTTTTGTTAAGGCTGAGCCAACCTTTTGTGTATGGACAATCTCTGTGAAAACTTCTGACCGCACAGTCTGGGATTAACATGCTGTTACCAGTGGTAAATTTGGCAATTAAGAACGAACTCATGACACAGAAGACAAAATTCTGTATCAAAGTCTATATCAAAATGCAATAAAGAGATCATATGTAAAAGCTTATCAATCATATGATCAAAACAGAGCTCACTCACCATGCTTATCAGTGTACATTATTCAAAACAAGCTTTCTGAGCAACTTCCAGGATGATTTTTAGACCTCCTCCTCCAGTCTTTCTAGGAGAAATCAAGCCTGTTTGACCCTGAATCTACTCCCAGTACCATGGAAACATCTGAATTAACAAGAACGCTCATCAAAATTTAAACTTCTTACAGCAGCACCAAAAGCAATGAAAATTTTATTGAATTCCAGAGCCCTAATTTTCTACACAAAGAACACACGGCGAAGAGGCAGCAGAGACAGCCCTCTGGCAAGAGACACCGGGAGCCTTCAAGGTCAGTGTTTCCCATTTTCAGTCAAAGCGAGTTCCAGTGGAAACCCTCACTTTCCATTCCCATCCCACCACCGCTCACGCACGAAGTTGAAGGAGAAATTTGGGAGATTATTCTGTTTAGAGCCCCCCCCCCAGCCCCACCCCCGCGAAAATGTCTCTGTCTAGAATAAAAGACTATCGTGGATCCTCCACCTCTAAATATTTAACAGAGGGACACGCAGCACAGCTTCAATCATTGTGGGAAATAAAACCTCTTAACAGTTTTAAATTGAAAGAGAGGAGATTTAGATTAGACACCAGAAAGAAATTCTTTGCTGTGAGGGTGATGAGGCACTGGAAGAGGTTGCCCAGAGAAGCTGTGGCTGCCCCATCCCTGGAGGGGTTCAAGGCCAGGCTGGATGGGGCTTGGAGCAACCTGGTCTGGTGGGAGGTGTCCCTGCCCAGGGCAGGGGGGTTGGAAATCGATGACCTTTAAGGTTCCTTCCAACTCTAACCATTCTATGATTCTATGAATACTGGAATAAATTCTCCCCCCTCAGAGGCTGGAGGTGCCCAGGAAGGGCAGCTTTCCCTTCTCATACCCTCAGCAAACGGACATGAGCCTCCAATCCCACCTGCGCCCCAGCCCAGCAAAGAACCCCTTGGTAGCTGGGCAGAGAGGGAAGGGAGCTCTTACCCTCCCAGCTCCGGTGGCAGAGGTCGGGATAAATGCTTCCAACTCCGACCCACTGTCAGAGCCACAGAGTGAACCACAAAAAGGCAACGAAGAGTCCTATGTCCTAACAGGGGCCTAGAAAATCAAGCTGCCTTCCTCATCTCTGGTGGGACTGGGGAGAATGTTTGAAAAGCAAATCCAATTTTTGACCAGCGACTGCAACCTGCCAAGCCTGGTGATGTGGGTCGGTGGCCAGGCAGAGCAGCAGAGCTGCCTTCTCCAGCGCCCAATGCCAATCAGAGCTCCAAAGGGACACGTTAAGAGATGCATATTCTGAGAAATCAATGTTTAAAGTGTCTCACACTGGGCGCTACAACAGCTGGATACATTTCATCTTAATTTTTGCTGTGTCTCAGTCAATTTTTTAAGTGCATTCAATACCACTTCACTTCAGCAGAGTGCAAAAATATATTCATTAGTGTTTATGAATGATTCAAATTCCATGGTGCTGAACATCAAAACAGAAATAAATATGGATTTGAACTGAACATAATAAATAAATCATAGTACTATCCCCTGAATAAGAAAAAAATCAAATATTGAATATTTTCTCAATAAAGTAGTACTTTGAGGTTCATGCACTGCACAAGGCAGTAAGATTCTGTGGAGAAACAGCAGGGAAACACGTATTTTAAGACTTTCATAACTTCATCCCATAAAAAGAAGGAAGGACAAGTTGACAAATTAAAGACAGCTAGCCTTGAAATTTCTTTTCTGAGTATTTGCCTGTACAGTCCTTCACAAAAGAGCAGCGCATTTGCGTGCTGGAGGCCAAGATGCTGGCAAAGGCCAAAAAGAGCACAGATTTTAAGAATTTCAAGCATTAAAGCGTTTGTTCCCTGAATAAAGATTGCCTCAGATCACTTGGGAAAAAAAACCAAACTAGGTCTGAAAAGAGCAGAAGAAATTGATAGGATCCACTGCTCCACTCAGCCCCTCTCAATTTTACCAAAGTGTTATGTGAACTCCAAGAGCACGCTGCTTCCAGAACCAGGCACAACCCCTACAGTATTAGCCCACCAAGAAAAAATGCTTTTTTTCCCCTCATAAAGTATTAAAAAAAAAAAAAAAAAAGAAGATGAAGAATTTGTTTTTCCTATTTTGAGGGCTTGTAACACCACCAATTGTGTAGGCTCGCCTTCCACATCAATTAGGAGTTATCCAATCGCTTTCATTTCCAGATCAATGAATGCAGGCCCATCTTCACATCAAAGTTCCTTCTAATTTACAAATCCCCAAAATAACCTTAATTACAATCCACTTCAATGATAGCTTCTGTATAAGGAACAAGGTAAACAAGCTGAGAATCTGCAGCCTGAAAAGAACATAATAAAGACCTATAAAATCACGTCTGGTGCAGTGGGGGAATAAGGACAAATTGCTTCAGCTTCTTCCCATGCAAGCTAGGAAAAGACAAGAAAAATCAAAGTGAACAGAGATAAGCTGCAAACAAAGAAAAAGAAGGTGCTGTTCTTCCCAGTGCATACAAGACACTTAGGTGGTGGGAAAGGAGGACAGAAGCAGGAGACAGGTGAAAGGAAATCTGCTGAGGTTTGCAGTAGAAATATGAAGCTCAGAACATCCCCAATCTGCAAAAGACAAGAAACAAGTACAACCAACAACTATTCTTGCCCTTTACTTAAATTCAGGCAGCCACTGCTTTTGGACACTGTTAGGAAGAAGATCCTCTCGTTTGCTGTAGGCACAGCTACGGTTGGATTGCTGGACACGCTTCCCTCACAAAAACACGTGTATAGTAACACCAAACCATCACACACCTCTGCACAGCATCGTTGTTAAATAAGAGGACTTTAAACACATGGCCACCCTCCTGCCCTGACAGTGGATACATGTTGGGCCTCAAGAGCCACTGCGCTGAAGCCCCCATGCCTGATCCACCACTGTCGTGGTTTCAGCCCAATTTACCAAAACCAGACCAACAGATGGCTCTTCCTCCCCTCAAAAAGAAAGGAAAGGAAGAGATAAGGAGATTTATGAGTTTCGAATGAACTAAACTACTTTAATGAAGTATTAATACTAAAATTAAAGAAAAAAATATTAAAATAATAAAATAGATCCAATCTATACAAAACCGTGTCAAGCTCCCAGGATGACAATCATGTCACCAGCAGGCATCAGGAAAAGTCCCAGATTGGACTCGGTGAGCAAGAGGAGCTGGATTCCAGATCTGGAGTCAGGAAAGCATGGATCAGGGTCAAAGGCAGGTGAACACACAGGGTCCTCTTTGGATGTCAGCCGTCAAAGGAAGAAAAATTGACCCTTTGATCCCTCAGCTTTTCTACTGAGCAGGATGCGGATGGGANTACTGAACAGAAAATTGATTCTTGTTTTACCTCAAACCAGGACAACCACTGGCCTTCCTAGTCCTATCCCAGCCCTAGGCCTTTCCATTGACGCAAAAAGGAGTCCATCCCAGGCCTCAGATCTGGTGGTGGCCACGTCTTGCAAGAGGAGGTTTGACATGTAAATACAAAGCCAATGGAAGCATCAGCTGGGCAAGGTGAAGACCTGCCTTCATCAGGAGATGTTCTACTAAGAGAGCTCTCTGCGAGGCTTCATGGGCTGTGACTAAAGGGGACAGAACCTTTCCCATCTGCAATACTCTACATTATTTTTGAGCTGGTAGGGGCCAACCTTAAAAAAAAAAACATTTCAATGTGCTGACAGATCAAGTTTTATAAACTTAAGTATGAGTTGAGGTAAAGGCAGGATGGATTTAGAACACCTTTCAGCATCTCTATGACTGACCAGAAACACTATGTCACTACAACACTGTGTTGTGCCAAAATATTATGGTCTGATTTCCTATTTAAAAAAAAATAAAAATCGGGATTTCAAAAACTTTAATACATAGAGATACAAAATAAACTTAAGGCAATTGTTTTAAACTGTATGATTAGTTACACAAAATCACACCTAATTAATCTTTCGCCTTTCCACAGTTACTGAAGTTGAAACTTGAGGATGTGTTTGTCACCACACTCAAAGACTCCGTCTCGAATTGGCGGCTTAAGTGACTCTAGAGCAGTCGTGCTGCGCGTGACAGCACTTTCCCTCCAGCAGGACACGAGCCCAGAGGTGTCCACCACTTGCACGAAGCCCACAGTCTGTTCCGTTTAAACTTAACCCAAAATAACTGAGTGCCTGGCTCTGCTTCTACAGTGTAAGGAAATAAAAAAAAAAAAAAAAAAAGCCAAAAACACAAGTAAAGCAGAAAAACCACAGGATTTGAAAGCAGAGTTGTCAATTTGCCAGAGCCTTTTGCCTTTCCAGTTTGTTACCTTCAAACTCTTCCCAGTACAAATCACTGCTTTCCAGTCACAGCAGCTCACAGGGAGCAACTGAAATTCAAGACAGCACATGCCTCGGTCAAGTTCTTTATTCTTAAAGAAAATCCAGTAGGTTTTAGGTTCCTTGAGGTAGATAAACCATGGTAGAGATTACAGATATGCTCCTTATCTCAAATCCATCAAAGAAATTTTGTAAGTTTGTGCTATTTTAGTAAGTAATTCTTTCTAGCAGACAAAACTATTAGCCCATGGAGCTTTCCCACAATACAGAGACAAACTGGTAGCTACTAATAGATGAGGAAGAAAGAGTCTCAATTACTCATATTTCAATTTAGTAAATTAAATAGTGAGCACTTTAATATAAAGCACTAGAACCTGCCTAGAAATAAGCTGATGTATAATCCTAAAGAATCTTATAACCTTTACTATTTTTTGTGAGGTAGTACAAGCCACCACTATTTTAATGAAAAGGGAAGAGCACTCTTTCAGATAAAGTTTTACATATCTGAGCTATTCTAGACAAACAGAAAACGTAAAACTGTTCCTTTCTGCACTTCATAGAAATTTATTTTTTGCTCAGAAAGCACTGAGCAACAATTATAATCCAATGCGAAACTAAAGAAACCAAGATTAAGTTTTGAAGAGAACTGGCCAAAAATTTAAAGTCACATTATTTTGTGACTCAAACTACTGGTTTAATGTTACTGTATGATTAATACCAGGAGCAGAGCTTTACCAACAGCAACACAGAGAAAATAATCAGTGAAAACCATTTTAAGAGGCTCCATAAAGGCTTCACTCCTCGTATTCTATCGCACTCACAATCCAGCTAAATTTTGCATAAGTTAATAGGTTAATTGTTTAAATCTTCAGTTCTCGCGCTTGTAACCCTCTGAGTCAATGCCTATACTATTCCAGTTATAATCAAAAAAGTAGTAGGGAAAATTCACCTCCTCTGACTGTTAAATCACACCAATGATAAATTAAGCAAATTAGCAGAGCAATAAGCATGCAATGTTCAGATTAAGCATACGGCTGGAAGGAAAGCTCCAGTCAGAGCCAAGGACAGAAACGCTGCAGCTCACCAATCCTCCAGTGCCTGATCCCACACAATACAACCTCCTTTTCCATCTCCACAAAGCCTCCAGTGGATATTTTCCCTCCCCACCCCACGCAAATTCTTGGATAGCTGTCCAAACCCAGAAAGTTTTAACTAATTATTTAAAGCACAATGATTTGGGCCTTATATTTTTTCCCTGAATCAAGGAGGCTGTAACAGGACAGTGCTCATGCACTCTATTTTTCTCTTCTCACTAGAGCTACCTCTCTTGAAGGTGTGTGGCATATTTTGTGTGGCATTCCACAATGTGCTAGAGAGGAAGCAAACAGGCAACGGATAAATGCTATAAATCAGGGCTATGTTACTGTTGACGTTGTCTGTAAACAAAGTGATTAATTATACATGGGCTGGAAAAGCTGAAGAAAAATTATTTGCCCAAAGGGGATAGGAATGGCAAAGTTATATACTAAAAAATTCTCCCCAGAGCGTCACACACAGCTTATAGGAAAACATTTGAATTTACTAAAGTGTGTGCTGAACAGCATTGACTCAACTCCGGGAAGCCACGAACTGCTAAAAAGAGCTTTCATTCCAGAAGACTGACACGTTCTGAACGGCAGTTCCAGCCTCTGGGCTGCAGCGCTGCGCACAGAGCCTGCCTCCAGCCTCCCAAAGGCAGCTCGCAGCCTCGCAAACACAAAGTGCAGCAGCCATTTCATAAAAGATAGTCCATTAGACTAAACAAAGAGAATTAATTTGAAGCTGGAGCTCTGAAATACAATTGAGCTTGGTGAGTTACAGAGCATGAAGCGTGATTATGTTTGAAGGCTGCTAAAACGTTTCTATCTCCCACTATTATGCTCTACGACATCCCTATGCAATATATACATTTTCCTACTTAAGTGAATGGCTCCTTGTGTTTACAGACTCTGGTCTTTGCTGATAAAAAGCACTTTTGGGGAAGATTTTGCAATTTTACATGGTTGCTACCACCACTGCAGGCAATGCATTTATTCCTTAATAACTAAGAGAACTAAGTCTACATTCTGTGTGTGAACAGTAACGGTACCGCAGCAGTCCTGGAGGTGTATATTCAGCTTTTCAAGCGCTATAACTTATGAACACAACAAATCCCTCGTACTTAAGCCGTATTTACAGAACAAAATACCTTACTGAGTCAGAGTCAGAGGCACCCAAGCTGAGGAACGGCACTTCCATAGCACAGTGATGCTCTGAATGAGGGTACAGCACAGCCGTTGGTGTCCTCGCTTGTAAAATGCTTTGTTTATCACTCGGCTGACACTACACCTCACCCCCTAAGAATGTGAATCAGAAAGACCATGGAAGAAAACTTTGAGTCAGCACTTGAAAATAAACATGACTAGCAGAGCTGCCAGAAATCGAGACTACTTAAGAAAACACTCAATCTGAAGATACCCTTCCTGCCATTCAGTAACCACTAACTAGACCACTGTGAGCCCAGTTGCCTTCTATATCTGACAGCTGGGATCCTGGTCACATTCTGTCACAGGCTCCTTCCAGTGCCTTTCTGAAGGGAGAACCTCAGAGCATTAATAGCTGTATTATTCCAAAAAAAGACTCCTTTCTACTGCAAAACACTGTGTTTAACTTAAATTGACCCGTAACGCGAGAAGCCGTGGCTACTGGAGGAGTCAAAACTCCATGCTGGTTTTCTCTTATTCTCATCATGAAAAGAAAGTAATTAACTGCAAGACTGTGTAGGGAATAAGTCACCACAGATAACAGCCCACCTCCTTACAACAAATTACTGAATTGTTTCATCTTTGTAACTTCAGGATAAACTCCCCCCCCGCCAAGGACTACAGTCTTTATAATGAGACACCTCGTAACAACCTACTGCCCATTAGAGAAAGGAATTATCCGGTGGTATGAGCTTAACTATCATAAAAATTTAACTTGAAAGTACGTCTATACTCGAGGGTTCAGTCTCTCAAGATTTAAGTAACGAATACTGTTCTTCTGCATTTCTATTTTAACATCACTCTCAGATTTCATCACAAAATTTGGTGGTGCAAAAGCAACGCAAAATGTCTGTTGAAACAGAAAAAGCCTTAAAACCCATAAATCCAAGAATCAAACCTAAAGCTTGATTCTACCAATTAAACATGGCAAGATGACCCTGATACATAGAGAAAAATACTTGCCATTTAGGGCACAGTTTCTATAAAAGGAGTTCTCACTTTGATGAAGAAGGCATTTTAATGAGCTTCTTGGTTCACACATCCAAATTTCTTGGAAGCCTTTGGCATATACAACTGAAAGATTACTACTGAGTCTTTCCACTTTTTTAAAAAAAATCAAAATTCTGACTGTCATCACTTTTTGATAGGGAATAAAAGCGATAATAGACCCCCCTATCGTCAATCTCTAGTTCATGATTTGACTCCCGTATCCTTCAATCCTTGCCAAGTTTCCAAGAGCCCTGGAAGAAGGAAGGGGCTGGGCTGCCCGACACCTTACCTTTTGTCCCTGTGTGAGAAACATCCATCCTATAAAGCACTGGGGCAGCTGTGCAGAGGATTAACTTCCCACCCAGTAGTAATTCCTCCCGCCTAACTCCCAGGGAGCCTCCTACCACGTACGTTCATCCATAACATACACGATGTGACAAAATTCATGGAACTAGAGCGTTTGTCCCAAACAACCTGAAGGAAAATTCGACATCCAGAAACAAGTTGAACCAAGGCACTGCAGATCTTCCCAAAATTAAAAAAGTCATCTCCGTGGTGTTATTTCAGATGGGTATTTTCATTTTCAAGGAAACAGCACAAGGAATGAACACCGGGGCAGGGAGGGAAGGGTCACCCATGAGCAGTGACTGCCCTGTGCTGCCACACGTGGCCCTTCCGATCAGCAGCGTTAGGTACTTCAGAAGGTACCAAGCCTGTGTCATGGACATGGATTTAAAAGTTCCTTTTTAGTTGGGACACTAGACAAACATGTCTAAATACAAAACTTCGGCAAAAATGTACCTTCTCTGTAACTGACAGTCTGGGCCAAAGGTCATGATAGCAACCTATGCTTAGTTTTTTAAAAGCTATTCTAGGGGAAAAAGTATTTCTTTCCATAAAGCAGCAGCTGGTTCAACCCCCCGTTGAGATGATCTTAATTTATTAGAAATTCAAGCTGAAAGAGACACCAGCTTTTACAATTCCCTTAGTTCAATATCAGTTTCTACATTGTAGATACTTAAGACGCTGCTGCTTAATTTAGTAACATTTTCATTATCCCCAAGGATTACTCAAGAACATTTACGAAGAAAACCATTTGCGTGAATTGTATGGGTTACTGATAATTTGGGTTTTGTCTTTCCTAATGGTATTTTAGAGAGATATATGTCTATAAAAATCACAAAGCTTTTTTTAAATTCAAAGTGAACCTCTCGTTCCTTGCACAAGCGGTTCTGGAGGTACTACCTCCCACCCCAGCTGCCAGACCATTATGGCCATTTAGCCAAAAGGACCAACTCTTTGTCCTTATTAATACTTAGCCATTTGGGGCTGGTTTGCTCTTTTTTTTTCCCATGCCACAAAAATCTGTTTGAAAACTACACAACATCCATGTAACACAAAGGAATTTTTTCCAAACATAATTGAATTGTCTAGTAAATTACAGATGTTTCATTTAGAGCAACCTCATGATTAATGGTCATCAGGTAGTGAGAAAAGATGCTCTTTTAAGAGAAAAAGGTGACCTCAGAGCTGTATTATTATCTACAGATCACTATGGCATCACCTGCCCTGCACTGTCACCACTGTGGGGCTGGGTCCAGAGAGCTTGCCCCCAGGATGGTGTCCAAACCCAGAGGGATGTCACATGCGTGGGGCTTCCTGCTGGCCAGCGGGAAGTCTCCGCTGCTGGGAAGAGCACATGCTGCGCCCTGACGTTCCTGGATGCAGCCGGGGTGTGTCATCCCCAGTCACAGCACGATCAAAGAGTGGGATTGATTTCAGGTTCCCAAACGAAGCCTCTTGCATCCTGTGCCAGGAGCTTCAGGGAGGGTACACCCATTTCCAGTTCCTCATCCTGGTCTGTCGGTGGGTGGGTGTCATGCTCTGATAGTCGAACATACCACACTCATAGAATCACAGAACAGACCTCTGGAGATCATCCAGTCCAACCCCCTGACAGAGCAGGTCCGTGCAGAGCAGGTTGCACAGGAACATGTCCAGGCAGGTTTTGAACATCTCCAGAGATGGAGACTCCACCACCCCTCTGGGTAGCCTCTCTGCCACCCTCACAGGAAAGGGGTTCCTCCTCATGTTGAGCTGGAACTTCTTATGTTCAAGTTTGTGCCCATTTCCTCTTGTCCTGGCACTGGGCACCACGGAAAAAAGACTGGCCCCATCCTCCCGACACCCACCCTTTAAGTGTTTACAAGCATTGACCAGATTCCCCCCTTCAGTCTTCTCTTCTCCAGACTAAAAAGACCCAAGTCCCTCAGACTGATGTTCTAGGCCCCTCATCATCTTCACAGCCCTTTGCTGTACCCTCTTCCAGCGGTGGAGTCCCCTTAACTTCTTCCAACTCATACCCCTGCAGCACAGTTTAAACTGAAAAACATCCATTAGTGCCATGAGTGCGTGGTCTGTGAGGACTCCAGAGCACCTCAGGGACCCGCGGATGGTTCATACCTTCGAGATGCCCCTCTCCAAGGAACAGACACACAACCTGCTTACCTTCATGAGTGAGTCTCAGCCACCACCCTGGACATGCCCTGACGGCAGGAGACAGGCTCTGCTCACACGGGCAGCACGGGGCACAGAGAGTGGCTGCCTCTGCTCAACTCTGGCCCCAGGGAAGAGCAGAAGCCCGAAGCTTCACAGAGCATTTGCCCCCACTTTGGACACTGAAAACCAAGAGGAAGCAGCAAGGCAGAGGTGACTGCTCGTGAGGTGCCCCAGTGCTTCTCATCACAGTGTTTGGTTTGTGCTGTTCTGCTACACCACCACCCAGTTGTAAACACCTGCAGCGCTACAAGGGAGTTCTCCTTCCAACTGCCAGCAAAGATCATTTGTCATTTTTGGAAACACGATTAAAGAAAACAAATTCTTCTGTCCCCGCTAAGAACCGTGGCAAGTTCTTCTCAGCAAGCTTTACTGTCCTACACTTCTGAAACAGGGCAAGAACTGCACAAATGTTGATCATGATCTTAGAAAAACACGAAGACGCACCAAAAAAAATAACTTTACAAGAGCTCACCAACTACAGAGCAAGATTTAGGAACTGAGCAGGTAGAAGCAGAGGCAGAGGTTCTGCTGAGCCCAAGTCCTGCACCGATAGTAGTGGGCAACGATAGGCAGATGACAGTACCTTTAAACATAAAAACTGTGATGTTTTACATGATGCAAAGCACGATTTATTTTTGTGGAAGTTTGTATTTAGCATTAAAAATTATGCATCTCCTGTAGATGGGCATTACTGGTCTCCAGGTGAAGCTTGAGCAAGGGATGTAGTCTTAAAATAATGCTACTGACTCCTTCCTCCCCATTCCATGTGTGTTTCTCAATATTTGTTTATAACTTTTTCACTAGTAACATTATCCTTAAATACAAACATCACAGAGGCAAAAGCTACTCAAACCACACCTATATACGTATTTAGTTGAAGACTAACTATAGAACTCCACAGACATTGAACCGGACCTTCAGAAGAGCAGCACGGACTGTCAGAAAGTCCTTCCAGGTGACACAGTGCAGTGCCACGGTACAGACTGGCACTGTAGGTGTCTTCCCCGCGTCAGACTGCTCTCGTTGTGCTCCTGGAGACACAGAAGAAACCAGGAGCCCTAAGAGCAGTCACATTCCAGTTTCAAGGGAAAGGGCTAACATGTACAAAGCTGAAGGATTCTTTCTACTATTAACAGCTTCCCCCAACTGGAATAGTTCTGAGATAACCAGAAAAGAAAAAAACAACAGTATTTTGTCCCAAATACAAACCTTTAACACCATCAGTTTTCAAGCGGTATCTTCTGATGCTATAATTGAAGTACAGCCTATTATCAAGATACAGCACCAAGCTTAATTAGAAACTGCAATCGATAAAGATAATCTACAAGGTATAAGAAAGGTTCCAGCAACTTTCAGTGTTGGATCAAATTTCTTCCCTAGAATTGTTTCCAACAATAAGGAGAGCTTAATGCAAAAATAAAGAGTCACCCAGACACGTTATTCTGTTGCTACAACATTTAATGCACTTTCCAAGCACCTACAATTTCTTGAGAAGGACGACATTCTCTTGTACCAAAGCACCTGCCACAGACCAAGACCTGGTCAGATGTGATTTTTGGGAAGTCAAGTCTAAGATTCTTTACGTTAAGGCTCCTCCTTTGATTTTAAACCAAGTCTTAACAAGTTTAACTCAGGCAGGCTCGTAAATAAAACTGAATCAAACTGTTCTTTGTGCAAGACTGAAGAGTCGGGACTGAATGCTCCCTCTTTGACCCCTCCCCAGGGAAGGTGACCACTATGACCGAGATTACGAGGATGCATCGAAGGAGCCCGCTTGCTTCCCATGCGGTAGGGGTAGAAACACTACTTCTCCCACATTTTGACCTGTTTAAAATACAGCTACAGGGAAAGGGCCACACATTTTGACTTACCCTCATGCTTCCTGGTACATTTGGAACAGCCTGGCCAGGGAGGTGGTGGAGTCTTAAATACCTCCAGGGATGGGGAAAGGTGTAGATGTGGCACTTCACAGCATGCTCTAGGGCCCCACATTGTTGGGTGTGGGGTTTTTTTGGGGGGATGTGTGGGTGCTTTTGGTTGGTTGTTTTGGTTGTTTATGGTTGGATTCGATCTCAAAGGTCCCTTCCAACCACGAAGATTCTGTGATTTTCACCTTGTTTTAATGACAGGAAGGGAGCTATTTGACCAAAGTCCCGTTTTTAATAGTAGTATAAAGGGGAGTCATTTTTCAAACTATTTAACACCCCCTCAATAGCTTTAGATTATATTGTTCCCAAGTATAAACAACAGTAATTAAACCCATAAATAAAGCCAGGAAAAAAAATCATGGATTAATAGGAGCATTATCACAGCTAGTTTTTAAGCCAAGATATTCAAATACAAAAACTTAAAATAATTTCCTGTCATCAATAACCATACAGGACACCTGTTCCTCCAACAGCAACTAGGAAGGTGACAGATGGCTTTGCAGAAAGTCTGACCTAAGCACACCTGCACAGATCGGTGAAAACTAAGGGGTTTTTCCCCTCTTTTGGGTACGCCAAAACTTGCTCCAAGTGTGACCCTAAATTTCCCCAAGTCAGATGCCACACTGACATTTCAGCTGGTTTAGTCTAGACCTCAACCAACTACACTTGTGCTGTGTCCTAATAATATCATTATTTCAAATCTGATTTGTGCCGCTGACTATTAATTTCAAAGCTATCAGCTAGACAAAACACAGATTTTATTTAGCTTTCTTTCATTATCTAAATTACTACCCAGCCCTTGCAAAATTTTTGCAGACAAAGATTTGTTTTCTTACACTGCAGGACCAACAATGTAATACAGTATTTTTTGCCAGAATAAGGGTTCTCCATTAGCATGAGGCTTTTCAGCTACACTGACAATACTTCCAGCATTTCCTTTAAAAGCCCAAAATTGATAATTCTATCAAAACATTTCTGCATTCAGGGGTTTTTTTTTAGTTACTTTTTCATACAATTTGCTTTGGCAATACCAGAAGGGTAGTGATCAGCCTATTGCCATGTGCAGCCTCTAATTTATCACTAAAAACCTTTCCTTCAATTTGAGTACATTAACACAGCAAGGTGTTTAATGCATAGTATTTAAGATGTGCTATCAGATGCCAAAGGCTGTCCTAGATGACTCAAGAGCCAGCCTTCTGCAATTCCAAAAAAACCATAGAAAGGTAGTAACACAGAAAAAACAACAACAACGAACAATTCTGACTCTTCTCACACCAATGCAGCAATTTTTTATTTTTAAAAGACTTTAGACCATATCAGTTTTGTAAGGAAAATTGAAATGGAATATTTTGGAATATTATTATTTTCTGTTTCAGTATTAACTGCAGTAAATGTTTCACCCGAAAGAGAAAACTCCCTCTAAACTCATTATCTACAACACAGGCACCAAGGCAGGCGACAGGAAGCTCACGTGGTGATCTAACCCACGTCACACTATTTACAGAAATCCCAGGGGCACTGGGCACAGTAATAAATTTGAAATATTTCCCAGATGAAGAATGAACTTATAACCTTCTCAGTATTTAACTGCCACTATGGCTCTTCCAGGGCGCAGCTTTTAGACTGAACAGAAGCCAGCCGACAATATTTTAAATACATTTACTACTTGTTGCCCCAGGTTTTCTTTCATCACTTTCCACCCTTATCTCACGGAAATCCTCCAAATTCTTTCATTGCTGGTGAGAGCAAAACAAATTTTTCCACTGCTCTCAATTCATTACATGGGATGTAAATAAACCTGGTACCTGGTGCCGTTCACCCCCACTGCCAACAAGGGGAAGGAGCACTCAACACAGCTCAGAGAAATCTGAATTTGTACCCAAGAGTTTCAGGCACTGAATTCTCGCCTCCCTTTGTGGGAAGTGACCAGCCCTGGGCACAGGTACCATTAGGGTGCTTGACATACGCTTTTAGCACCCAAGGTTAACTCAAGGAACAGCGAGTAGCTTCAGAGCTGTACCCAGATTTTATCCCTTTGGTATTTGTCCCTAAAGATTATCTCCAATGTGGATGGGATTCAGAAATGCCCAGCTTTATGGGCTGAGACTCCCTCAGCCACAGATCTTCCCCCAGGACATTTCACGTCCTCTTCCATATTCAAACCACTTCTCAAATGAGTGAGTCAAAAATTTGGTGTGAGACACACGCATTCACCAAAATCTCCCATTTGCACACACACATAACTTTTATTTTCTGTAACTCTGACGCAGAGCAGTCTTGTGAGGTTGCTGCAAGGTGTCTTCCTCACTTTCTGGCAATACGAATCTTCCCCTTTTCAAGGAGAAGGCCTGAAAACTGTGCTTCCAACACTTTGGTCTTCAGGCAGTTGCTCCCTAACCAATTTGGGTCAGCATGATCCAAGATAGCTCACACCAGCCTCAAAAAGGCTGGTTTAATTTAACTGAAGTGCCTGAGAGCTCAGCCAAAGCAGGTGAGCCAGTAGAAAACCGAGGGGCCGTGGGGAGGAGAGGTTTGGAGACAGAGCCCACCTTTCCAGAGGGCAGGGCCAGGCGATGAGCGGGTCACAACGGTGTCTGTCACTCAGCAGGACATACAGAATTAATTCCAGGTGGCTGACAGAAGCCCTACCAAAATCAGTTGTCTTTCAAAACACTACCAATTTAAAGTACGTCTTGGATTCCCTGTGCATTTCTCAAAAAATCCCCTCAAACCATATCAAACAATAACCAGGTTTAGCAAAGGGTTGAAATTCAAAGATGTTTCATACGTAAAAGGTACAAAGAATATGATAATGATGACAACAACAGGTACTCATTTATGATTCTTCCATCGTCCTCAAGAATGTAGGCTACATGAAACCCATGCTGCTACTTCTCTCCAAACACACCTAAAATTTAAATGATTTCTCAACTAAAACATCTCTCAATACCACTCTTTACTTCACCAGGGGTGAAATACTATTTTACCCCATATTTTTAGGGCCTAGCATACCTTTTGCATATTTTTAGAATGAATAGTTTTCACCAAAATACTCCATTCATTTTCCATCATCATCTAAACAAGATGAAATTTTCATAATTCTAGCTCCCAAATGAGCTAGATAAAGTGACTGAGCAAATTCTTCCATACCCTTAACAAGCAGCTTTCTAGTCAAGTACTCCTAATCCAAGCTATTTTTCCAGATTCATGTCTTCTGTGATGTATGTTGGGAAATTAAATCATTAATTATTTTAAACCAAACATTAGGGCAATAGAATGCTCCTTTAACACTTTCTTTCTTTGTTTTTAAGTGAAACAGGGCAGCTTGTTCAATGGACTATCTCCAGGTGTGTGGAGCAGATGATGTCCTGAAGTGTCACCAACAGGATCTGAGTAAACAGCCTTAGTTTAAGCTACTATTCATCTGAATTCAAAACGGTGCCGAATTTCCCAGAAAAACAGGAGACACCTCAGGGCACCCAACCCTTTATGCTGAAGGGCAGCAATTCCCCCTGCGCTGACAGGAACTGGAGGAGTGAACGTGTGCAGGTACAGCCCAACACACCGGCTCCTGGTACCACCTCAAGGAGAAAGTGTGTGAGCTTCCAGGGGTTTAGAGCCACACTAAAGGATGTAGAAAAGCCAATCTCGGAACAAAATAACACTTAATAAGCATTCTTTTTATTAAACTTACAGTTGGATAGTGGGGTGTTTCTAACTACCTGCAAACTTCTGTCAATACCTGACACTGCAGGGACATCTCTGTTCAGAGGAACCCCGTTTCACTTTAACTGCCCTAACACTACCAAACAACTCACCCATCTCACCCACACCGAAGTGGAGATTTACCAGTATCCCACTGAACTGCCACTGTGAAAAGTTAACAGGAGAGAAAAAAAAAAAAAACCCAAACAACAGATTGACTGCCTTTGTAAAACTTTCAGGATGCTACTGAGATCACCAAACAAAACCTTCCCAGGAGCTTCAAGACAGAGATGCAAAAAAATAGGTGAGACAAAGGAATTATCTACCCCAAAAATGGATTTCTTAACTTCTGCCAGACTAATTTCTAAGAGTGAAAGAAGCTGCTTAAATTAAGTGAGATCATGCAGTTATTAGGTGCAAAGAGATGACATTTTCTCTAGTCTAGAAGAAAATGATATGGTGATGAGATAACAGTTACTCAAACTATTCAACCCCTCACCAAATTACAGTAATGGAGAAATAGAATTACTCTTCAGAGTGACCTCTCAAAGGAAAGGAGAATTAAGATTAGAATTAGAATAAGTAGTGAAATCAGAAACGCAACTTCCCAAAATGCATTCCGTGTCATCTTTAATATACATTTAATACTCAAGCATTAAAAGAAATCTCTTTTTTCATGCCAGGAAAAATTCCCTGTAAAAGAACTGGCAGAATATATTATAAACCTTTAAAACTAAATAAATAAATCACCTACGTTAGTTTAGATAAGGAGCAAAGAGCAATCTCAAGATCACTTACATCCCCCAAGGGACCTGGCTGAATATCCTACATTAATGCAATCTCAGCCTTAACTGCATTATATCATTAATATTACTAATTTCTGCTATTGCCCATAAAACACAAAGCCTCCTGCCAATTCTGCAAAACATATAGATTGGAACTGAACTAAAAACAGCACAGAGTGAGTTGCATGAAACCATCGTGAAGTGGTACAAAGCATGAAGTACTTAAAAGACAAAGCACCTACCTGTACTCTCTCAGCCCAAGAAACAAGGTAAGAAAAACATGGGGTTTCTTCTGCATGATCAGAATTTGTCGGTTTTTAAAACGCTTTGAGTCAAAGCAGAGCTACGTGGCATTTGCAGGGGCCTCACAGAGAATAGATTTTTTCAGATCTTTCCCCCCACCTTTTAAGGGTGCTAAAATGGTTCTGCACCAGTAACCTATGGAAAGCAAAATCCCAAGCCCAAGGGGGATCCAGCGCAGGTGGAGCTTCAGTTAGAGGTGGCAGGTAACGGGGCACAGCAAGCCCTGACAGGGTACTCTCAGGAGAATAATCCCCCCCCCCCAAGTATGATGAGAAAAGTTCTGCACCTTGCTAATGTTTAGTTTTACACAGATGTGGTTCAATATTGCTGTGACATTGCGCAGAAACACTGTGGATGCTAATAGAAACCTTCTTCCACACTCCCCTTTCCTAAAGAGGAAGACATTAGGGGTTCATTATGCACCCACTTTCTTTGAAAACCTGCTGTCCTTTCTCAATTCTCAACGATTTTTTAGCTCTTCTATGCCAGAAACTTGCCTGGAACTTTAAAAAATACAGCGAAGAGATGTAAAAAGTATCAACTTAAGTGTACAGGCCTTGAGTAAATTTGTGAAATATATTGTTAAAGAAATACATTGTAAATGGATTTGTGAAACTTTCTCACTTCTGTCAACACCAAGCAGGAGCTCTGCTAACGTGCCTTTAAGTAACTTTTCATGGTATAAAAATGGTTATCCCACAATGCAAAACAATACTTCTTTTTTTGTCATAAAGGTTTCAGCCACTGCTAAGCCTTCCTTAAAGGTTCATTCATTAAATTTAGCCCTTTGGACATACTTTTAAGACAAACTCTTTAGTACCAACAAGTCTGTTAAGCTCTTCCAAGGATACTGCATATATGAGCCACTCTTACGCACAAGTAAACCCTAGCAGAAGAATCTTAAACCAGTATTAAGATCCAACTAATAAAAAAAAAAAAGACAGATTTCCTAATGAAAAATGAAATGGAAGAAAGTCTATGGCACCAAATTTCTACCTTTTATTCCCCCTGCTCCTTTTACAAATTCACTTTATTTGCACAGGTTACGTAAGATGTTTTAAATCAACAAAATCAACATTTCAGTGCTATTTCTAGTACTAAAAGCTTTCAAGAGCAAGAAAGACAGTTATACACACAATAAATCAGTGCATTATTAAATAAGTATGTCGGCTCTTATCTCCTGTCAAACTCCTTGCAAATAACAGTATGCTTCAGGGAGTATGAAAAATACTTGATCTGTGCCCTTTTCGAGGACTAGTGAAATAGTGAAGCTATAGGTCCATTTTCAGCTATTTTCAAGTAGTAGTGCTATAGGTCCATTTTCAGCTATGATGAGCCACAGCGTGGCCTTTGCCATCCTTTAGAAAAAGTCTATGGCATTGACCACCTGTAATTTTACACAAGCACATACAGCAGCTTTTAACCATGCTCGAGATGCATTATATAAGCAACTGCCTCATCTGAATATTTATGAAGTGATAAGCAGTTTGAGTAATAAGTCAGAGTAATGCATCAGAACTGGGGGGGTGTTTGGAGGTTTTCAGGTGGCTTTTTGTTTTGATTGTTTAGGTTTTGGTGTGGTTGGCTTTTTTTTTTTCCAAATGGGGCAAAAACCCAATGGGATCTTGAACTGATCACACAGTAAGACTCTGATGAAAAGTCACTTGCAGATCTGTTCTCTCTGAAAACTAACTACTGGACCTACCTTGAACTGCAAGTTCTGCTTGAGCCTCAATAGTCTCGTTCCCGTTCTCGGCTACGCAGGTGTATGTCCCAACATCCTCCTCCGTCATGTCGCGGATCTCCAGGCTGCCTCCCGCAAGCAGAAGGAATCTGTCATAGCTGTGCAAAACAGAACATTACAGGTGATGTGACAGGCAAATTGCCTTAAACAAAGCGTTATCAGAGCAGCACACCCAAGCGCTCTGCCTGAAACCTCTACAGAAACCAAAGAGGTATTTACATGGAATATTCCTGGGTGTCATTTACAAGGAGCCATGTTAAAGAGGAATTCTTAGGCTGATGGTCAAATTCCATACTTGGGCTTCACATTGAAGTTTGACTTTATCAAATTCACAAGACCAGCTCAACTTTTAGCACTTTAAGCTTGAGTTCATCCTAATTAAATGTGAGCCAAGGTATTTAGACAACAGGAACTACAAGTTAAGAAACATGAACTAACACCACCACATCATTAAAAGAAAAAACAAACCACAAACCATTTTGCAGATACAGTTCAGTGAACTACATACCTATACAAGGAAAGGAACAACAATGTATGTTGTATAACAGCGTAGCTGATTTTTTATTTTTTAAAAGGTCTTTCAGTAAGGTTTCAGAATAAGGTACAGTTTAGACAGATCTCAACAGATCCACATATGCAGTGTTGTATCTCCTTTCATTATGTAGAAGAGCTGCTCTGATTATTAGTTCTGGCATTCTTGGTGAGTTTAATTTATCTGAGTAACATATCATCTGCTGAAGATGAATGCAGGAAGCCATGGAGCCAATGGGTCAAATGTGCCAGGTCTATGGGTGGTGGTCAGGTGAGAAGACAGGCAGGAAGGCTGGGCAGAGAGACTATCAGAACTGCAGAGGAATGAGAAAAGGCTACACAGTGTCATTTTTATGACATGTGGTGCTTTTTTGCTGAATATCTACCAGTTTCCATAGTTATCCTAAAAGGAACATGTGCCTACGATGCTTACTCTCCCACCATCAGCCTCTGGAAAAGTGCAGTAACACGAGTGGCAAGGCAGGAGAATTGCTGGTTATTAACCATGAGTAAGATGTTACTAAAGCTATAAACAAAATTACTAGACCTTGTCACATTGGGCAACCAAAGGACAGGATGTCACAGGCCACTTGCAACATTGACACAACCTCTCCTTTTTGTCATGAAAGAAGGGTATATAGTTTTGTACCATCTAAAGCACATGCCATGCTTTTTATTCTCTTTTGATTATTTTCCTCAGGAAAACCTGGAGTCAAGTTCAGAGTTTACTGATGTGTGACCCAATACAAGTTCACTGCTGTTGAAAGTATGGAAGAAAATCTGTCAGATTCCTTGGTGATTGCTTCTGTATGCAGTGCTGTGGAAAAATTCTGGGCTTAAAGCAAAACCGCTTCTGTAATAAAGTAGAACATCTTCATTTTGTAAGAACAATGAAGCATTTCCACTAAAGAGTGAAGCAACCAGGTTTCCGACACCAGAGACAAAGAATCAGCTTAATGTAAGAGTGATAACATAATTTAAATGTCATTAAAACCAGCAAAGATTGATCATTCAAATGTCAGGGAACAGCAAAATCAAATTCAAGCTTTTTCTATGTATTCCACACAGTTACGCACTCATAATCTACAATTACTTGAGCTACTTTGGACACCTAACTCACATGGTTTTTTAATGTTCATTACCACAAAACATGGTGGGCCTTTATTAATTTACTACATTCAAACAGCCAGTTATACCCTGAGGTTTCAGTGCTCTTTTTTTCCTTATTTTAATACTACAATTCCCGAAACATCTTATAATTTATTTGCAGCCTTGGTAAAGTACAGCAGATAAAATTAGACAGTAAATTAGATTTATTTTGTAGAATCTACTACCAGAAAAATGTCCGTAATTACTCCGCTATGTTTAACCTTTACTGAGTTGGGCAAGTATAATTCAGTTAATACAAATCACTGACTGCCTGGCAAACGACGATATGTAATAATTAAAAATATCACACGGTCACGTGAAGGATGAAGGAAAAAACCTGCAGTAAGAATACGTATATGATCATATAATTACAGGCTTTCTTTGAATGTGCACAGCAACAGCATAAAATTAATGCTGCAGATGCAACCTCAGCTTTGGTTAATGCTTTGCTGAAGTGAGGAGATCACATATAAACCATGTTAGTTTTCTGTAGGGATTTTTCAATGACACAGAATTTTGCTGAATGGAATAACCCAATAACAGCAAAGATTTGGCTGTACTTCAATGCCCTTATTAAAATCTAGTGTTATTGTCCAGGGTTCTTTCAATTGTTTATTTTCAGATTAACCACCTCATTTAGTATAGCTTTCTTTAGAATTTGTGGCACCTGCATTTGTAATTTCTTCCACAAAAGTGTCCAAATATAACTCAAAATACAGAACATACAGTGCCTGAGCCCACACCAATCCACACAATGGGAAGGTTTCGAAGTAGAACAGCATCTTCCAAAGGTTTGAAACTCTCTGCCCGTTTCCCAAGTTCTGAAAATCCATCTTGGCAGCCACCTCGCCTGAAACTTCACTTTTCAACTCCAAAATCATCAAAAGCATAGAATTACTCCCACGTTTGCTAACAAACAGACTCCCACACAGTAAGATCCTTAGCCAGTGCTGAGTACAGGGGGACAATCACCTCCCTACTTCTGCTGGTCACACTATTTCTCATACAAGCCAGGATGCCATTGGCTTTCTTGGCCACCTGGGCACTCTGCTGGCTCATGTTCAGCCTCTTGTCAACCAGAACCCCCAGGTCCTTTTCTGCCAGGCAGCTCCAGCCACACTTCCCCAAGCCTGTAGCCATGGATGGGGTTGGTGTGACCCAAGTGCAGGACCTGGCACTTGGCCTTGTTGAAGCTCATCCTGTTAACGTTGACCCATCCATCCAACCTATCCAAGTCCCTCTGTAGAGCTTCCCTGCCCTCCTGCAGATCAACACTCCCACCCAGCTTAGTGTCATCTGTGAACTTACTGATGGTACACTCTATGTCCTTGTTGAGATCATCAATAAAGTTGTTTAACAGAAATGGTCCCAACCCTGGTCCCTGAGGAACACCACTTGTGACTGGCCACCAGCTGCATTTAACTCTCTTGACCACCACTCTTTGAGACCATCCACACCATGAGCAGCTATTGTTTCCATGAGAATTCACATGTGGAACAGTGTCAAACGCTTTTCAAAAGTTTAAGTAGACGATATCCACCGCCTTTCCCTTGACCAACGAGTCCTTGAAGTTGAAATAGTTTTTTAGCACAGTGGGAACTTTTAGCATTGTGTTAATTTCAATTTCTCACCCAACGCTCAAAGCTTCCTTCTCTTTCACTCAAATTAGTTTGGAAAATATTTTATCACAGCAAACTCACTCCACAATGTACTGCATTACAGGCTGCTCATTTGAACAAGTACCTGATGAAAAGGATCAGTTTGTTCGTGGGATAAAGAGACGCCACGCTAATCAGAAAAGCCTTGCTTTTATATCAAAAGGGGATTTTAATACCAATTAAAGGTGATCCAATTTGTAATTAAATTAAAAGAACATGCAGAACAATCCAAGGTACCTCTTTTGCAGCTAATTGCAGGCTTTGCTCCAACAACGAATCTCAATTTATAACTCTAGAAAATTTCCAGTTATTCTATTTAAAAAGAATACGACAGCTGTCGAGGTAAGTGGAGTTTAAGAACTTTTTGTTGTCTGCTGTTTGAATTTCCTCTCAGTTAAGTCACAGCCCTGAGTGGCTTAACTGAGAAGAGTTTTGGCACAGTTTAATTACTTTCATGAACAGTGATGGAAGCTCACTCCTATATAGATTGAAAAAAAAAAAACCAAAACCAACCCACCTAATTTTCTCCTTTACCTACCTCAAATGTAAACTCTAAAATAAACACACAGTTTATTGCAAGAAATAAAAGCCTAAATGTTGCAAGATGGAAAAAAAAGTACATTTTTTTTAAAAAATAATTTCATCAGCAAGGTAACTTACTCATCTTTAGGCCAGACCAGAAAGGTTCTGTAACAGCAAGTCAAAAGAAATACCATTTTCATTGGTCAAACTCCTCAATTACTATCTTTGGGCAGAAGAACACTTTTCTCCCCAGTGGAAGAGGAGTACTTCCTTGGCTTCTCAGCGTTACCCTCCTTAGTGAAATCACACCCCACAGATGAGGCAACCAGCAGGTTCCAGGGGCCTGGGCTCAGCAGAGACCATGCACAGCTCATTGCTTGCAGGAGTAAGAGAAATGTTTATTACAACTATGTTTGGGAAAACTGACAAACTTGTGGCTTCTGCCCCACCACCCAGTGTCCACGTGAAGGTGAACGATGCTCAAGCAAAAGTGGCTTCAAGCAAAGAGGTGGTGGCAGCTGAGAAAGCGCTTTGTCCCCTGTGCTGACAACCTGACACACAGCTCACAGAAGGGCTCGTGCTTGCACCAAAAGTCAGCTGGAATCCATTCCTGTAACGCTAAAAACTAATGCTAAGTACTTGGGAATATCAGTTTCTACGTGGTTCAAATTGTGCAGGTATGAAGACCAAATATATTTATTAATGACATCCAGCATCTCTCCAGTCCTTCTCACACTGAATTTTGACAAGAAAAAAATATATTTGTGAAGCCCTGAGAAGTTACTGTAACCTGCACAGAAAGCTCATAAGGCAATTAACAGCACAGGGTTTGAGAATTTGGGGTCTGTATCAATAAACAAGAAGAAAATGAAAAGGAGAGCTCTTTGGTGAGCTTTAACCTCCTTGTGCATGGAATGTGACAAAACCTAGAGAAGGACGGGGGGGACAGCAAAAATTTCCTAAGACAGGATGTGATTTTACATACGAGAAAAACAAATTAAGATCTTATCAGGCACATTTATTCTGACATTTCATCACACTTGATTGTGCAATTCTAATGAACCTGTACCTCCCCTTCAGAGGTGAATGATTTCTTGTGTTTACAACAAATGAATGGAAATCCTGTGCCACCAGACTGCCATCCCCACAGCTTCAGTGGCACTGGAACTGTTCCTTGCTCCCCACAGAAGCTTGCATTTGCCAGATAAAGACAGTTCAAATTAGGAGCCCCTGGATTTTTTTTTTTAATTTAAGAGTTGACACACACAAAAGAGATGTATTACTATCACTGCTGCTGGAGAAAGGCTTGCATATTTCTTTAGCTGCTTTCTGCATCAGCCGTGCCACCACATAACGTTACTTGTTCTACTAAGTATGTTCATTAGATGACCAAAGGACAGCTCTTCTTGACAAGAATTGTTCTGCTTTTTAATACATATTTTCTACCACATGATTTTGAATGAATACACCAGCAATGACAGTGTATTTTCATTTAATGCAGTCCTGGAAGTCCAGGGTTTTTTTGATCATACCTAGCATTTTAATATTCTGCTTTAATGAGAAATTACGAAATTCTGCTTCAAACAATTGTTCTTAATTCTCATGGAATGTTTAGACACAGCCTGGACACTTTCATAGCAAAAAGAGTAATGCGAGTGCAGGGCTTCCAACACCCAATAAGCAACATGAGAAAGTCTTGGCTTTTTTGCAGTGTCCTTATTCCCTTAATTGCTGCTTTTGCTCCAGTGGCAATCTAAAAAAAAATATATTCTTAATAACTTTTCTGCTTCAAAAATAAGATTTCTTGATTTCAGGTGTGTTAAAAAAAAAAAAGAAAGAAAAATGACTCTGAGACTGTTCCACACATCTCATGAACTTCCCCACTTATCACACTCAGCCTAGAAGCCTCCAGCAGTCAAACACCAGCTTCAGCTTTCCTGCTTTCCAATTAAGTCGAGAGCAGATCGTGCTCTCATCTAAAACGGGAGGAATCCAGCCAGAATTACCGTTACATAAAAATACACGTTAGCCATTACTCACCCTTCTGTGACAATCTCTTCTGCATTTCTTGTCCACCTGATGGATGGAGTTGGAAATCCTACGGCAACACATGGGAAAACGGCGCTTTGCCCAGTCACCTTAGTAAGTGATGAGGGCTGTCTCACAAACTGCAGCCTCTGTGCCACCTCTGGGTCTGCAAACATTTGATAAACAACAAAGTTGTTACCAGACACAGAACTGGAAGATGAGCATATTAAAAAGAACAAATGAAACATCTGATTTCTTTCCTGCACTTGCACATCTTGGCTCCATAACTGGTTTGCTGTAAGAGACCCTCCCAGCCTCCCACGTGAGCAGCTCTTTACCGGTTCCTCCAAAACACACACCGATTTGCCACCGCTGGGATTCTGACTCCTCAAACTCCCTGAGAAAAACTTTCAGCTAAAAGCTACAGCCCTAGAACTGGAACTTTCACCAGCTCATCGATATTTAGTAAAGAAAGGTATAGGTTTGACTTTGCCCAGCCAACCTCTGCAATCACCAGGCTCCATCAGGCAGTTGCCCAAGAAAGTGTTTTTATGCACTAGAACATAGGATTACTGCAGTGGAGAGTCAGCACTAAGCAAAATAAAATAACTAGATAATTTGAATGCTGAAGTACCACAAGTTTTATACTAAACCAGAAATCCACCATGGTTTTCCATCCTTACGGAAACAATGAATCCTCTGATTGAGTTTTTATTTTGCTTTGAATTGAGCTGAAGAGGCATCTGGTTCTTTTTTTTCCTCCCTCCCTTAAGAAGAAGCAGGAGCCTATTTACTCAGCCTTTTACTACAGAAAAATGCAACTTTGACTCTGAGAACTGAGAACATACCCATCACTAAAGGCTGCCCAGCAATCTGCTCTGAATCGAACTACCACAAATAAATATTCAGAACAAAAGGCTATTTTTCCACTTCACTAAAAATATCCATGACTCCTCAAAATGGAAGATTAGGAAAAAGATTCTAAAATCAATTCGCACCAGAACTGTAACCAATTTCTCAAGGGGCCCCAGTAAAACCTGGACAAAAGATGCAGTTTGTAGCCATTGTCTCTCCAGTAACTTTGGCATGTACCTCGTGCTGTAATTAGAATAAGTGAGTTCCTATGTACCAGCTCCAGTGTTTCGTGTTCCTTACCGTAACTTTCTGCCACCCACACAACCCCCCCAGTGTTTACACTGCAATAATCGCTCTGTTCTCAATACTCATAGAATCATTTAGGTTGGAAAAGACCCTTAAGATCACCGAGTCCAACCGTTCACCCAGCACTGCCAACTCCACCACTACCCCATGTCACTCACAACCACGGCCGCCCAGCTCTTAAATACCCCCCCACCAGGGATAATGACTCCACCACCTCCCCGGGCAACCTCTTCCAGTGTTTGACAACCCTTTTGGTGAAGATGTTTGTCCTACTGTCCAACCTGAACCTCCCCTGGTGCAACTTGAGACCTTTTCCTCTGGTCCCAAACATGCACTTACAAGCTGGATGAGAAGCAAGCTCCAGAAGGGGACAGGCTATTTTTGGCCCCCTAAATGTGGGCAGGTTATTCTGTACCTATGCTACACTTCACCTATACCGAAGCCCACTCTGTGCCTCCCTCACACAATGGTCACCACCCCCCGTCTCAGCTGGGACCTATGCAATGCTCACAGCAGCTTCTGAAAATTGTTGGGTTTGGTGTTCTTCAGCTCAAAGCACTAAAAATAATAACGGAGCACTTAGAGCACAACGCTAAGGGCAGGCACGCGCTCCAAGAGGAACGTGACGAGGCTGCCAAGGTATTCCAGAGAACCAAGCCTGATAGAAATCACGTTTCAGAATCGGCCCAGGCAGAGGGAGCCAAACCTAGGAGCGATCCCAGATCACACCATCTGTCTCTACGCAGCGGCTCTGCCCACGTTTCCCATTAGAGGAAAGGAGTCTGCCTGCTCCAGAAATAAGACGGCGTGTGAAAGGCGGGTAAACGCAGTGAGAGTGACCTGGAGGGGCACGTGGAGCAAGACAAGTTGCAGAAAACGGCTGCAACAGATTGCCAGCAATCACTGCACTGGGGAGAGGAGTCGGCACAATCCACTGGGGACACAGCTCATTAATGCTCCAACCTCCCAAAAAGGAGATGAGTTCTCAGGTCAGCGGAAACTGGATTCAAAAATTAAGTGATTCTATTTTTCCCCTTGGCATTCCTGTATTTGAAAGCAGGGCTTGGAAACACATCCTCCTGCTGGGTGGCAGAGGAAAGGCAGCGTGACCGCTCTAAGGAAGCTCACCCTCACAAGAAGTAGGACAGTGTCTTGTGGATGCAAATCTGCACAGTGCAAGCACATATCAGGGATTTCTCAAAGATTCAGAAGCAAAGCAGTGGGGTCGCTGTCAGGCACACATCAGATAATGATTTCAAAATGCAATGAAATGAATGAAGAACAGATTAATTCAAATCCTTCTTTCAAATACGTCTCAGACCAAACAATCAATTATGGGGCCACTCAAGATTAAGAGAGCTTTCTGTGCAACACTTTAATCCCACTTTAAGACTCATGATTAAGCAAGGGAAGAGCAATATTTGTATTCCCTAAGAGTGTTACATGTAATCACCTTCAGCAAAACATTACAGAAGCAAGTAAACCACATCTGGAGCCAAAGAATTTAAAGGATCAACACAATATGGGAGTTTATGGGTAAATCTTTAATTGCCAAAATCAGAAAGAGTCCCAAGAAATCATTTGTGGGGCTGCAAAAACATAAATGCAAAACAAACTAAAAAGGTTCAATTAAATATCTCTTCCATTAGTGCTCTTCTTCCAAAACTATAGCCTTAGTTGAAGAAAAGATGAGCATTTCTGAAAACATTGTCAACATTGTCACTCAAAAAAAACAACACTGCATGTAGAAATACAGATGTTCTTATGAAAAAAGAAATCTGAACATTTCTGCACAATAGGCACAGCGAAAAACCTTCAAAATAAAGTGTCATCCCACCTTTTGGGGGTCTGGAGACTTCACAAAAGGCATCAGAACTTCCTAAATACTGAGACAATCAAAAGTGCCTGAGCTTAAACATCCTAAGAGCAAGAGACTAAGCACCAATTTATTTTGGAAACTTCAATAGGATTTTAAACATGGAATTCAAGCCTGAGAAACTTAGAAATTCCCAAACATTTATACTCAAAGAAATAACCAACTCCTTCTTTGTAACATGTCACAGCAGAAGTGTATTACTAGTGACTTTTTAACAGAAGCATTTCCCAAAAAACCCTTAGAAAGGTAAATGATTACATATAACAAAAAAAAAGTATGTGCATATCTCCAGCCTATCTCCAACCGCTGCAGAGCTCAGACATTGATAACTCAATTCTGCTTTTGTTTCCCAGCTGCAAGATACCAGTTAGTCTTCCCAATGGCCAAAATCCTTTAACTTAAGGGCCTGCATTCATTATAAGTTAAAAGGAAAAAAAAAAAAAAAACAAAATCCCCAACCATCAGCTTCCATAACACATATCACACTTAGTTCCACTTAAAATATACAAAATCGAAAAAGAGCAGATGTGAATATTCTTGTTAGTAAAGCAATAGTGGGGGGAGAACCTAATTTTTTCATTATGAATTTTTTAGTTATTGATTTTTTGAAAAAGAAAGACAGGTTAGTACCTGGAAGAATCTTGAGCTCTGCTTCATCACTGTATTTGGGCGTCCCACCACTTTCAATGATGCAGCGATAGAGTCCTCCATCCGTATCAGTAGCATTGCTAATAATTAGAGCTCCAGTTGGCAATTTAAATACCCGGTCATCCAGAAAGACTGGCTGGCGATCCTGCTCCCACCTCACAAACGGTGCAAGGTCAACATTGACTTCACAGTTCAGGATTGCACTGTTTCCTTTATAGACAGATGAAGATTCTGGCTGACTGGTGAACCTGGGAAGGCCTGCAAATACAAGATAGAACAGTTAGAAAAACAAACAAACAAACAAAAAAAAAATACAGGTATTCTGAAGGTAACACCAAAGGTTTGAAGTCCAGGTCAAGATTCATCAATCTAGTTAAAAAAAAAAAAAAAAGTAGTAATAACTAGGCTGCTCTCCAGCTTTTTAAAAATCCTAACGACAGCACAATACTACACACAGCTGGTACAAGGGCAAATAAAACCAGTAATAGAAGGATAGAAGGGCTGATTTAAAAACAGAAGTAGTTTTACAAACAAGCAAATGTCAACAACAAAACAAAGGTTTTTGGAGTCCTCAAAAACATGGGGAGACCTGCAAGATAGCAGCGCGGAGGTTTTCTGCACGAGTAGACAGCCCAAGAGTGGCAAAAACCAAGCTAGTGTCTGGTCCACCCCAATAAACACAGTTTGAACCATATTCTGTAAGAGCTTCCCATTCACTTGCAGTGGAACACAGATGCCCTCTAGTACTCACTCAGGAGACAGTAACAAGGAGAGCAGAAGGTTTATGGATTCCTTCCACTCAAGCTTGCAGGCTGCACGACATCTTTATTTACCGCCTACAGAACTACTTATAATGCAGAGGGGTTTTTTTCCCCCCTGTCAACTTAGAAGATGTCTTCTTTTAAAATTAGAAGTTTCACAGTTAAGAACTTAAGCCCAAAAAGTTGAACAGTATTTTCTACTACTTTGTCACCATATCTGAGTAAAGGTTTAGCTTCACAGTAATTTAACTAGAACATTAAAAGAAGCCTGAGAGTGTTAAAGGCCCAAATCTCACAGAAATTCAATGGAAACTGGATATCCCTTTGAAGATTTTGGCTACAAAAACCTTTAGGTATAGCACCATAAGGCATTTATTCATATGCCAATATTTCCCTCTCTCATGGTACCCGAGAACTGCATCTCACCAGAGTAACACAAAGGTCCCACTGCCAGGCCAACCTGGCAGCGCCACACAGCAAACATGTCATCTTCTGAGTAAAAAAATCTCCAGAAATACCCAAAGTTCACTGAAAGGCTTCACACTTGGTTTGGATGGCCGTGTCCCAGAGCGGGCAGTAGGGGAGCTGCTGAGGTGGCCTCTGTGAAGTAGTTGGGGACACCTCAGGCTGGGCATGGTTGGCTCCACAGAGGCCCCACAGAGACCACACCTGAGCCAGCCAGCCAGCCAAGGTGGTGGCATGTCTGAAAGCAAGTCCAAAAAAGGAGAAAACACCACAGGACAGTGAAAAAAGTGTGAGGAACAGCCCTTGGAACAGGCAGGGCAGAGGAAGAAGAGGTGGAAGGAAGGTTGTTTACCTGGACTTCATTAAGGCCTTTGATAGAGTCTCCCACAGTATCCTCCGGAAAAACTGGCTGCCCATGGCTTGGATGGGAGGACTCTCTGCTGAGTTAAAAACTGGCTGGAGGCTGAGCCCAGAGAATGGTGGTGAATGGAGTTAAATCCAGTTGGCAACTGGTCACGAGTGGTGTCCCCCAGGGCTCAGTATTGGGGACGGTTCTCTTTAACATCTTTATCAATGATCTGGACAAGGGGATCGAATGCACCCTCAGTGACTCAGTCAACCCCTGTCAACCTGCTGGAGGGTAAACAGGCTTTGCAGAGGGATCTGGACAGGCAGGATCGATGGGCCAAGGCCAATGGGATGAGCTTCAACCAGCCCAAGTGCCGGGTCCTGCACTTGGGTCACACCAACCCCTGGGGCAGAGCGGCTGGAGCTGCCTGGCAGAAAAGGACCTGGGGGTGTTGGTCAACAGCCAGTTAAACATGAGCCAGCAGCGTGCCCAGGTAGCCAGAAGGCCACCAGCATCCCAGCCTGTGTCAGGGACAGCGTGGGGAGTAGGACTTGGGAGGTGATCGTCCCCCTGTCCTGGGCACTGGTGAGGCCCCACCTCGAGGGCTGTGCCCCATTTTGGGCCTCTCACCACAAAAAGACGACATTGAGGTGCTGGAGCGGGTCCAGAGAAGGACAATGAAGCTGATGGGGGGTCTGGAGAGTAAACCTTATGAGGAGAGGCTGAGGGAGTGTGTGTGGGTGTTCAGCCTGAAGAGAAGGCTGAGGGGAGACCTTGCTCTCTACAACTGCCTGAAAGGAGGGTGTAGCTGGGGGGAGCTCAGTCTCTTCTCTCAACTCACAGGCCATGGGACAAAAGGAAACAGCCTCAAGTTGCACCAGGGGAGATTCAGACTGGATATCAGGAAAAATTTTTTACATGGACAGGGTTATTAAGCCTTGGACTGGGCTGCCCAGGGGAATGGTTGAGGCACCAGCCCTGGAGGGATTCAAGAGATAGGTTGACATAGCGCTTAGAGACATGGTTTAGTGATGGGTTGGTTTTTTATGAGAGTTTGGCTGATGGTTTGACTAGATGATCTCAAAGGTCCCTTCCAAACTAGACAACTCTGCGATTCTATGAAGAGCAGCTCCGGGTGCCATCCTGAGGAGACCAGGGTGGAGCAAGAGGCAGAACAACAGGAAACGAAGGAAGGAAGCTGAGTCTGGGAAATGGGAAGGGGATGGAGGTAGGTGCTTTAGGTTTTGTCTTTGTTTTCTTATCACCCAGCTTTATTTTATTTGGCAAGAAATTAATTTTCCCCAAGTCAGGGGCATTTTGCCCCTTGCAATAATTGGCCAGTGATCTCCCTTGTCTTGACCCACCAAGTTTTCCATCTTCATCCTGCCCCGCTGAGAACAGTGAAGCAGCAGGTGGGTGGGCAGCCAGCCATGGTCAATCCATGTTTTCCATAACAGCTTCCCATAACAGGGCACACAGCGGATCTTCCCACAGAAACACCCAGTCCATGCAGTGGCCTCCTGGTGTAAGCAAATGGTTCAATAAAGGCACCAGCGTACAGGAAGGGGGAGGAAAGAGGACAAAGCATGGGACAGGAAAAAGAAGAGCTTCCTCGCTCTCTGTTTCCCGCTGTGTTATCAGCTCTCCCCTGGGCAGCTGGCACGGGGGCAGTTGTGTGGTCCAGCTCATCGCTGCACTACTGTCGCAAAGTAAAATTTTCATTCTTTTTTTATGCTTGCACTTAAAACTAACATTGTCATAGAAACAGCCTGTCGGTACTCTTGACATCTTACCTTTCCCTCTCAATAGCTCACAGCTTCAAGAACATATTAGATTTTTTTTTCTTTAAAGTCAGTACACTGTGTGCCTTCAATCTAAAAGATGGAAAGCGGGTTACAAAAATTAAGCCATCCTGGTACAATTATTCAAGCAGGAGAATGGAGCCTGGTGGGAAGCAGTAGGCTCCAGTAACCTCTAATTCAATGCTACCGCACACAGCAAAAGGCCCCAGATCAGGAGACAAGCACAAGCTCTCCTCACACCTCACAGTCATCATTAGACATGAAAAGGGCTGTGACGGTTTAGGTCAGTTCTCACCTTTTCCACTTCATCTATCTAGTGAAAGCCCTTACTCATCTTCCAGTTTCCTAAGTTTGACCTAATTGGACAAATTCTCATTTAACTCTCTTGTGAAGATGTTTCTTTTACATTCTTTTAGACACTCGGCTCATTTCCAAACAGTTCAACCCAATGTCTCAAGTAACACCCATCAAGAATAAATGGAGAATTAAACAGTAATAGGACCAATCTTTCCTATAGTTTCAAATTTATTTTTTAAATTCAGTGCCTTGCAATTCTTTTTTTCCTTCACCAAGAGATAACAATCTCTCATATCAGGGGCTTGAACTGGACCCCAAAGTATGAAAAATACCTGTGGATGAAACACACTGCATGACTCTTCAGTGTAAAAGGGTGGAAAAGCTTCCCTGCCTCCCGTGCCTCAGCTTCCCAGTACAGTGTATCACCGTGTGCTGTTCCTCATTTACATACTGGTGCCAAACCCTCACCTCCCAAAGCTTTCTCTGTCCCTATTCAACTGCCTAAAACAGAACTTATAACATGCCTTTCTCTAGTTAAGTGACACTTTCTATCCTTTTCAACCTGAATCCCTGTTAT
This sequence comes from Nycticryphes semicollaris, assembly GCA_013400055.1. Lineage (NCBI taxonomy): Eukaryota > Metazoa > Chordata > Aves > Charadriiformes > Rostratulidae > Nycticryphes > Nycticryphes semicollaris. The sequence continues at coordinate 409,983 of VXBJ01000364.1, forward strand.
TTACCATCGAGAAAATTCCACAGGGTTTTTTTTTTTGTTTGGTTTTTGTTTTTAAGCTGTCTGATCTTTGCTATCCAATTCTTGTAATAATCTTTGGAGAAGCAGCAAGAAGTAAGCTCTGATGTCACACATTCAGGCTTTTCTCACTTCAGTGAAAAAAGTTCTTTGCCACAGACTGTAGAATTCTTCATTATTAGCACCCAGTTAGAAACAAATTTTAATACACACTTCTCATAGAATTTTTATATGTTCTTCTCCAACAGAAAAATAAGCCTGAACCGGGACAGCAGCACCAACTGCAATGGCCTGCAAAGCCAACCACGTAAGAGATTTTTTTGAGCAGACCCTCAAAACACCATCTTCACATCCTGTATTACACATAAACCCACAGTAAAAGGGCAAAACCCACAAACTATCACGTGCCACCACGTGAGAGATGATATTAATGCCATGAGAAGCAGCAGGGCAGCACGCCTGTCTCTAGTTATAGCTAACCTCTGATGCTACAGAGAGAGAACAAACTAAACAAAACATGTATGTAACTGAGGAGAGGGTACAGCTCCAGAGAAATTCCCAATTCAAAACACTGGACTGAATTCTAACACATTACATTTTTAACACACAGCTCAAGTAATTCCTTCTAGAACCTTGTACAGGTCCATCCTCAACAACTACAAACCTTCCCTCCCTCCTTGAAGTTTTATCTGGAGGCTCCTTCCACAGCTTGATTCCTCCGAGAAGAAAGTTTGTTTCCCCTCCCTGTGTATTTTACGACCGATTTCTAGTCCTTTGATCTTGACCTTGTTTTGGTATTAATTATTTTGCATCTCTGATATTTATCCATTTCTCCCTCCCTCCAAGATATTCAAAGGAATTAAAAACTATAGCTTCTTTCAACTCTCCTTCTACCTAATGAAGATCATAATCATTCATGCACATACGACTAAATTGCTTCCCTGTGCCTACTGAAAAATATCTGCCCAATTTAGGTATTGTGTTGGCTCTCTGTGCACTGGGAGGTTACAGTCTGTCCTGTAATCCACCCACCACTCTTCTTCTCCCTGGTAAAATCACCAGTCCTTCTGTCCCAACCCAGTACCGTCCCAAGAACAGTGATGTACCTGGCACACTGTGTAATAGATTTCATCACTGTGGTGTCCACAGCATCATTTAATTCTTCCTATAAGACCATTGAAGCCGCAGCAAGAGTAACACCATCTCCCAGGTTTTCCACACATGCTGATTTCATAGGTATATACTTTGTTCTTAGACCAGCATGACTGATGAAGATGTTAAATGTGATCCTTCTGAAGTCCAGTCTCGGAGGCATTTTTCCATTCTGACAATTTCCCTCTCAATATAAGCCATTAAATTTTCATAATTACCCCAGACCCTTATCAATCTCAATATCTCATTTAAATTTTTATCATTTTGACCTCTAACAGTTTCTAATGGGACAGCGTATCAGAAGGCTGTGTTGTGACCTGCCCATCGCATTACAGTGCTCCAAGACATCAAGTGCTTCATCAAGAAGCTGAGATGCAAACAGCAGACACGAGTCACGGTACAGTTTAGCCTCCTTCCTGCTTTCCTCTGTCTTAATTACCCTCCCTGTCACAATCCCTTGACAAAAGGCAGTGTTGAGATCAGACTAATTGGTCTATGATCACCCCTTGCCTTTCTGAAGACATGTTCTACAGCAGCTATTCTTCAAGGGGAACGTTTTAGCCACTGAACTCTAAACTCCTGAGAAATCTTTATTAACAGACGTGCACACTGAGGCAGATCTTTCTCCAGCCTGGAAGGGAGTCCTGGAGCTCCTCCTTTCATCAGGAGCACAAGGGCTTCTCTCTGCACCTCGGCTCTTGCAGTCTCTTTACCCTGTACAGCCACCTCTTGTAAAATCAGCCATCAGCAACTTGGAGCATAAAGGAGAATGTTATTGGGGGACTAAAACCCTGCAATTTCTAATATAAAGCTCAACTATGCTTTAATTAAAATCCCCTATAGCACTATTCACTTTTTGCACAGGATAGGCATTGTATATTCTCTTGTGAGCAGGTGCTCCATTAAAGTTAAATAAGCTTTATTTTAGATGGTTTCATTACTCACTAGCAATGAAAATACAGTTCATTTTCCAGGTCATCTTAAATGCCAGTAAAACCTTTATATGATCATAGTTCTGTGTGTTTTTAAATATATATTTTATCCTAGGCTATAATTTTGTCCTAGAGAGTAATCTTCTCTTATTCTATGATTATTCGCAATTTGCACTGCTTAAAAGCCTCCATTGTGGAGGAGGACCCTTTTGCTTTAGCCAACAGACAACCACAGAACAATAATGATATATTACAAAAGGCATTCTAAATATAAGCCTTAATTACTATTAATTCCGAGACCTGTTTATAAACACAGCAGCAGGTCCCAGAGTGCCTGCACACCTCCCGCAGCAGCCACTGCTGGAAAATACCCTTCCATCCACCAGTCCACAATCTTTCCACGACAGAGCTTCTCTTTTCCTCTCCCAATTGTCAACCGACTTGAAAACCTGCAATTCTTTAACTTTTTATAACAGTTTTCAAATGCATTACCATGAAGTGAATTCAGTCTTCCTTTTTAAACTCCAGAATACATTCAACGTTGTTTTTCAAAGTTAGATTTTACTATTTTTTCCCCTGGTCTGTATTTCCCAATCACTTCAAGTCACCAAGACTAAGCCAGAAGATCTAATAAAATTTCCAAGGAGCAAGCAGCACCCGCTCTTCACCCCCATATGTTGCAAGGCAGTTAGTTGAAGATATTACCCATCTTTTGCTAAAGGAACATCATGATAAATAATACTTCAGGGTTCTGATAATTTTTTCATGTTTGTACATACATTAATCATTCCATGGCAGGACAAATATGTTGTATATTGATTTTAGGCCAGTGAAGGAAGATACTACTGACCTAGAGGAATGCAGGTTAATAAACTCAATTTAAGATGGATGATTTCAGTTGGAATAGTCTCTAAGCACTGGGAGGAGAACACATAAGCAACAGCGTGATTCTCACACACATACAATAGGAATTAGATGCACCACAAACTTCAAATTTTCTGCTAGAAGGCAAACAAGGAGAAAAAAAGTTAACTCTGTCCCTGTTTTCTCCTTCCCCTTTGTCCCTCCCCTTGTCAAAAGAGCAGAGCAATGGTAGGAATGTGAATCAACAATCTACTTAAGGAAACCACGTTCCATTCCAACCCACCCCCAGCCTAGGCACTACATTTTCTCTATGTCTGAAAAAGAAAAGATATGCCCAGAAGAGCAACTATTCCCATGGCTCCTGGAAAACACAGATGGTTAAAGCTCTGGCTGTGGTCTGCTGCCTTCCATGAAGCCAGTGTTTCATCTCCTGCACGTCCCAGCAGAGGAGGATTGCCCTGCACCAAGCCAGAGCTGGGCTACTTCAGCAGTGTCTCCACAGCCATGGCCAGCACCAAGCAATTTCAGGGATGCTGAAAGAAAAAAAAACCCTTCCATAATCAACAAACATGGAGCAACTTGCTCACCTGTCTGCTAACTAACTTCTGAGTAAATGCCTGCATTCTGCTCTAAATACTGATGTGACTGTAAAAGCCAAATTGCATTTAATGTGGATGCAATTACCATGCACATATATAATCCTCTTTAGAACCTTACTACTCTTCTGGCATCAAGCTTGCAAAACAGAAGTAAGAAAAGAGAGTAACTTCCTCGTCTCATGGGCAACAGGAGGCTGCAGAGGAATTCCCTTGTCTCCTGCCCATGGCAGGGTTGTGTGACCTCACTCTACTCCACGGCCACCAGCCTCCCAGACCAAGTCTCCGCAAGCGGCTTTGTCCTGTGCCTCAACCTCCTCTGCTGCTGCTCCACAGACCAGAATTTAACAGAGTAACTTGTATCAGCATTAAACAGATCTAAACACACACACACATTACATGTTTATGCAATTAACTGCTTCCCAAAGCTGGTTTCAGGCTTTGTTTATGACATCTCCATGTGCGCACCCAGTCTTTTCCGGGTTTTCCCCGCAGTTACTTCCATTGCAGTACAGACAAAGTAAAACACAGGAGTAGCTGACAGTTTTTCCAAACCTGTTTGTTCCCGTGCACCAGCTACGAAAATCCTCTGCCATCTGTCTTGGTCTTATACAAGTTTCTCATCACTTACCTGAGCCTAAAGTTAGCTTTAGGAGTATTATCTACAAACTTTGCCACCCAAACCGCTTTTACCTTAAAATCCTTCTGCATCAGCCTCTCCTGGGCTGACACAAAGAGACTGTGAATGATTATTCAAACTGCTGATTGTTTTAAGACACTTGAATTTCCCCCGCTCTTGTTTGCTTAATCGAATTTGAACTTCTGATAAATCTGTAAGGCTACTACTACTTCATTAAAATAGCCTCTTGGAAAGAGCAAAGATTTTACCAGTGCAAGCAGGTAAAGGAGCACAGAAACATGACACCTTATTGTTAAAATAGCTACAACATCTGCTGTCCTTCAGTGAAGCCATACATCTCAAAGATGCTGGTAGTGCATCAGCTTCTCACCCAAACCCTGTTAAAAAATTAATAAGTCCAGCCATCTGTGGACACTTCATTAAATTATCACAGCTCCTTTTTTTCTCCTTTGCCTGAACATTATTCAACATCATTTGTCTGAGCAGCAGAGGTGTGAAACATGTTTTAAAATACAGTTTTGCTAATAAGACATATTTCATTAATCTCACTACTCAATAGATTACATTTTATAATTACAAAACATTCATGGAGAACAGAAGCCCAGGATTACCTGAATTAAGATAAGTCCAGCTGCTTCTAGTCATTTCGAGAAGTGATAAAACATGAACTATCACATAATTTTCCCCACTGCTTAGACAAATTAGACAGGAGAGAATGTGGCCTGGCCTGAAATCTGGGCAGGAGACAACTAGTCAGGGGAGACAGAAGATTCTTAGAAGGATTATAACACGAAGAGAGGAAAACCTACCAAACGTCTTTGTTGGCTAAACTAAAGGCAGAAGTATGTGGAACACACACCAGGAATGAGAAATTTCAGTTCATAATCAGAAACCTGACTTGATTAAACACAGACTTGGCAGCATAATTAACAGCGCATATCCCAATGTAAAATGTATCCCGTGATGAGAATTAACAGAGGAAAAGGGAGAGGATGTCAGTAATGCCCACACTGACGTATCTACCTACATACGTGTAATTAGCACATAATTAGCCCTGGTGTGACCTCAGAGCTGCTTTGAGCTGGCCAATGGACCTCCTTCCAAGTTCAATTACCTGATGACACTATGATATGGGGAAGCTGTACAGAAAACTATGGAGATGGAGCAAAATATTGCACAAAATATTGTGCAAAGAGGAAAAGAATTATGCCTGGCAACAAGCTTCCAGGAGGGAAAGTTTGGGCAAAACTGATCCTGCTCTGGAGCACAGGGTCAGACTGCACTGATTGGAGGTTGCCATCATCTCCTCTCAGACTCGGATCTGAGCTTTGCCTCAGAACCACAAGCTAAAGAGGAAACTAAGAAAACACTCAAAAATTTCAGAGGGTCTTTGAACTAGTGGAAGATAGCAAAATATTGTAAAGGTTTATCTGGCAAGTAAGTTTCTCTCAGAATTTATTTTAAACAGAAAGTGTTGATATAGTTGTTCTTTATGTACCAGTGGTAGACTCTGCAAAGCCTTTTATCTTGGAAGCCTGAAATACAACAGTGTAAGAACACAGATGCGTAGAAAAAACTCACAAATTGATGGGATCGAATTTGACAGAGTATTACAGATCAAGTCTGCTTTTGAACCAGGGCACAGAAAGCTCAGAGTACTGGCTGAACCCAGTCCATCGACGGAAACAGAGATCCTGACTTCTTAGAAAACTTTGCTTAGCCTGGAACAACTCTTCACACCCAGTCCAGGACACAATAATCCCACATCAGCTTCTCTTACAAACGCTTGATGAAAGGTAGTGAGACAGGAGTCTGGAAAATAATGCTGGTGAAATCACTAGACTTGCACAAAGTTGAGTAAACTCGAGTAAGTCGAACACCGAGAAATAACTTCATGATGCCTCTTTGTCAAACATCACCTTTGACAGAACTGCCTGGGATAAGAAAGCACTAGAACAGGCCACGAAATAAAGGACCAGAGAATAAACCAAAGCTGAACAACCCAACACAAATTCGAGTCAGGTGATCTAAAGAATAGATCAATAAATTATGTGAGGAATGAAATGGGAACAAGAAAGGTGGTTCAAGGAAGATCTTCAAAAATACAGAAGTCATTGATAAACTACAACAAACGTAATGGGGTGTGAGGTGGGGGGTTTATTCATGGCACAACGTAAGGTCAGGCTCAGAAAGTGCTGGAAGAAGAGGCACAGGAATACAGAGAAAATAATTCTTCTAATGGAGTGGGTAAAATAATAGCATTGTTAAAATCAGAGACAGGAATTGCAATTAAAGGGCCAAAGACCAGAAAAGCTCCAGCACCAATAGCAGCAGCTTGAGGTAGCAGGAGAAGCTGCAGCTGCCACAATGAGTTTCATCTATAGAGGCACTGAGGAACATGGAAAGCAGACATTTCAAATACCACAAAAACATGAACCGAGGGGTTGGAAACTGTGGGATAATTCATTTGGTATCGTTGAAGATAGCACCAGACAATGAAGAAAGCATTATGAGATTTTAAGAGATGACCTTAAGATAAGGTATGCAGATTGTTTCATCATTTAAGAAGCCTCAGGTCTTGATCAGACTGCCTAAGAAAAGAAAGAGTTCAGACTCCCAATTACTCTTCCTAAGCCAAAAATCAATAGCCATAACAAAAGAAGAATAAGATCCGAGTACTCTGGCAAAAGAAAAGAGTTTGACAGGTTAAATAATTTTAGATCCAGGAGAGGCTATCACTTACAAAAGCTCATGTGAACAAGCTGTTCAAAGAAGATTAACGCACAGAGGATTGTCATGATAAATTCATCAAGAAACTGGAAGACAAGACGGATCAGAAAAACTTTTGCAGACAACTCTAGAGACAGTGAGAGAGACAGCTAGTACCTGACAAGAGGTATTTAGAGACAGGAAATAACCTACACAATTTCACAGAGAAATAATCAGAATCCATAAATAGCAAACAAATCCCTCAAAAACAAGAGTACTTGAAGACAATCCAGGAGACACAAATACAGGAGAACGAACTTCTATAGATAGAAATGTTTAGCTGGACAAGATGATGTCTAGAGACAACAAGGACACATGGCAGAAAGGAGGAGAAACGCTACAAGACATGTAATTACCACATTATTCTGCAAAACTGTGCATCCCTCAAAGGGATCTGGAGAAAAACAGTGAAGGTGTGGGTCATCACACCCTGACCCTTGGATCACAGACAGTTGCTAGCAATTAAGCTCATTATATCCAAGATAGCTTTTTAAGGGACTCTCCCCATAATGAAGTCTTTCTTGGCTTTATTTTTGAATGTGGTCAGTTTAAGAACAGTCACAGAAGGGCATCTAACCCAGGAACAGGGCTGCAGAAGCTCTTGGAGAACAAAGAGCAACCTGTTTCCCCATTTCCCTCAAAAAGAGGAGTTTATATATGCAAATAAAAACGAATTGCAGGGTGGGGGGTTTTAATATCTTTAACATTTTTATTTCTAGTGCATTTAGACAAATGATGAGACATATCTTATGATTTAAGGATGTTTCCAAGATCCTCACTGAAAGTTTCATAACTTTTCTTCATTAGTTTTCCTCTACTTTGTTTCCTTTTCAGTGTCCCTAGTCTTTCTCTAGAATTTCAATTAAGAAAAATATAAAGAATTTATTATAAACACACCCTTCTGCCATGGTATTTCTTACCCTTGCTGCTTTTGTGTCACCCTTCATTTGGGAAGGGGTGACAGGGCAAGTTCCTCTCATTTTCAACAAGCCATATTCAGTCAATAAAAATCTCAGCATCAAGGCCAGCGTGGAGACCTGTCACTGTCACACTGGCTGAAGCTGAAGCGTCTTGTTGAATCCCAGAGCAGCAAACGCAGCGAGACAGGAGCACAGGCTGCACAAGGAACTATCACTTGCCCGACAGTTTGGGATTGAGAGAGCAATCTACGCAAAACCTTGTCAAACAAAATCACAAAAAGGGATTGCTGGTGCTGACACGTAGAACGTGAATAAGGAAAAATACATATTTGAGTGAAACCATTAACAAATGAGAAAGCTAACCTAAACCAAGTTCATCCAACTTCCTGGTTTAGGGGTGTTAATGCATCATCAATATGCTCTCACTTTCTACTTCTGTGTCACCATCTAGAGTCACCCATCAACAGATCCTCTGCTTTAAACCCAAGTGACTTCAGAAATTTGGCACTGAAGCTCCCTGGCACAGAATTCCTGCTTCTCTAGAGATTAATTACATTGCCTCCTGTGTCATCAACACCAAAGGTCAGGATTGGAATGTATAATGCAAAAATCTTTTTTCATTATTATTATTCTTATTTACAGTAAGTTCATGTTTTCTGAAGCACATTAACATAAAGACAATTTTGTCTGTTAATCAAACACATCAAGGATATTCTTTGCTAATTACAAGACCTGGCAAATTAAGTTGCAAACTGGTAACCTTATAACACTTGGTTTTCTTGGTTTATAATGCCATGGAATGTTGCACCCAAGATAATACCTAATTAAAAATAATCTTAACTTAATGAACAACCACAGGATTTAAATCAAGAATAACTAGCTCCCGCAGCCACCTGGAACAAGGTGTCACAGCAAGAAGGGAGATTCCCACCACACAGAAAGGCTGGCAACCCACAGCAGAGGGTTCACCAAACTGGATTATTTTCCTGCATCTACCCACCTGAGAAAAGGATCTGAAATTACCCAGACACACTCTTTTCTGACCCAGCTCAGTAAAGGATCTCTCATCACATTAAACGTTAATTCCATTGTACATAACACAGACCAGTTCGGGGTTTTTCTGAGCAGGAATATGAAATTGGTACAAAAGCAGAAAATTCAGGCTCAAGTTACAGATCCACTGGTGCCCCCCCTTCCACAGCTACAGGGGAGGATTCGATACCCTCCAGTGAGCACAAATACTCTTTAACCAGCTCACTGACCCATGCAATTAGGGACAGGGATAGTATTAGTCAAAACAGGCCATTTGATTTTATTCGACATTAGGTGTAATAAAGATTAAACACAAAAGCTTAAGAAAAGCTGCAGTTTTAAACAGAAACAGTGGCTTTAATATCAAGTTTAAATCTTGTTACCTGGGCCATAACTTGATCATTAGATATCAATGCAGAGTTTAAAACCAAGCAGGTCTAAAGCTCTCCTGTCTTGGGCTTTCACCCAGGGTCAGAGTCACCAGCTCAGCTGTGGCCAGGCTGCCCAGCTCCCTGCCTGGGACATGGCACGAGCCTGGTATTCCATCAGCACTTGGTATATCCTGCTTTCAGATGGGTTGCTGGAGAGAACACAGCACTGAAAAGCAGGATAAATTAAGTGGATAAACAAGAATTAGGAATCTAGGAATTTCAGGAACGATTCCTGGCATGCACAGTGCCAGCATAAGGGGGCAGAGCAATTGCTGTCCAAGGGGGAACAGATCCTGGAGCAGAACCAACAACTTCTCCTCCAAGTCTAGAGAATACTATTGTCAATGCCCTGCTGCTCCCTCCAACACTTACAGTTCACCTATAAAACAATGCCATTTGAGTTTGGTTAGATCCCTGCTGAGGCCTTGTAGAAGAAGAATTTCAGCCATGAGCAATTCCAAGTCCTCTCCTGCCATACCTCCTAAAAACAATTAAATTCAGGCAAATTCTGAAAGAAAGGCTGTACCCTAGACTCTCTAATACCACATGAGAATTATACAAGTCATTCAAGATCCGAGTAAAACACCAACATCTCTTTGTTTTGGCATTTGTTTGGGTTTTGTTGGCAAGAAAGAAGGGAAGAAAGTAGCTGGTACAGCAGCAGTCTCCCAAAGGCAAACCTTCCCAGGCTGCACAGCCAAGAAGCGAAGCGCTCAGTATCACAAACTGCTTCAGTCACTTTGGTTCCCAACTCCCAACGGCTTTGGCAGGGGACTTGGACTGGGTGAGCTCTAGAGCTCCCTTCCAACTCTCACAATTCCTTGAATCTGGAATCTGGACCTTTGCTTTCAGGTCAAGTATTACTACAGATCAGTCCAAGGGCTCACATCGATTTATTTTTTTTCCCCCTACTTTAACTGGACAAATGTGGATTTTAAGAATTTAGAATGAGATATAAGGTAGAATATTTGTCATCTTAAACGTCTAAACTCTCACATTCTTATAACACCCAACAAATTGGACAAACTGCGGTTTTGTTAAAACCACCTTTCCCATTTACCTATCACTGACAAGAAATGCATGTGGATCTAAGCCAGTCTATGAAAAATGCAGATGCTATTTTCATAGAGAATGTATTTTTGCAAGGAAAATTTATCACTGATGTCATTTACTTGTCCTGGTTAAGTGCTGATAAGTACCCTCCAATGAGCTATCTGTGCTCTTAGGGTTTTTTCCATTCCAAGGTACAGAGAGTTCTTTATTTATGAAGATTAGAGCAAGATTTTTTTTTCCCCTTGCTTCTCAAGGAAGTATGCAATATTGAGAGGGGAAAAAAAAGTGTGCTGTTATTTCTAAGCCAACCTCATCCCCGAGGATGCAGTTTGTTCTGCTCAGCCACTGAACTAAGCTTCTCTGTTATCCTTCAGGGGTGGCACAGACACACACAGAGTCCAGTGAGAAATAAAACCCCGTTCAGGTGTAACCTTCAGTCAGACAAACTTTGCCAAAGCCACCCGATTCCAGAACTGAACAACCTGGTACTTTTATGCGGTTCTCAACAGGGAGGCAAAAAACAAACAAAATGTTTCAACCCAAACTAATTTTTCAGCAAAGTTCTTAAATATTCACCATTATTTACACATAAAAGTTTTTGATGTTATATAGCCAAATGCTGTAATACACTAGAGGTCATGTTCTCCCAGCCCCAGCACATCTCCTTGATGATGTGCCTTGCAGAGATCTCACTTTAATTGCAAAGAACATGCCCATCCAGGTCCTCCACACAAGCTGTGCTTGGGAAACAATCCTGTCCTGCCTAACTGTTCCTTGCCCTGCCGGAAAGTGTCACCCAGACACTGCAATAGATACAAAAGTCACTTGTTTCTCCATGGTCTTTTTCTCTGTGTACTCTTTTACAGCATTTTGGTACATTGTAAGAAGTATTTATTGAGGAGAAATCCTTTATTAGCCCACTGAGAATAAGGAAGAGCACAGGAATCTTCTCAAGAGGGTATAATGAGCCGGCAGCAGGAGCAGGATGAGACACCAGCACCTCCTGGCTCATAACTCATCCAATGCCTTTGAGCCACGTTCCGTTAAATACCACAGCAGTCGCTCATCCAGGCCTCCTCTCCTTTCAGTGGCAGTTATGTGACAGCTCTTCCATTCTAGATAAATTCAAAATGCAAATAAACCTGAAAAAAAAACAATCTAGTCAACTAAAATTGGACTAATTTCTCAAGTGAGGTTCACTCTCTGTATGGACATGAATGGATGCTTCTCTTGATGTAGCCCGCATCCTGGGCTGCAGGAAAAGCAGCATGGCCAGCAGGTCACGGGAGGTGATTCAGCTCCTCTGCTTTGTTCTGGTGAGACCCCACCTGGAGCACTGTCTCCAGCTTTGGAGCCCTCAGCATAGAAAGGACATGGACCTGTTGGAACGCTTCCAGCAGAGGGCTGGAGCAGCTCCGCTATGAAAACAGGCTGAGAGAGCTGGGGTTGTTCAGCTGGAGAAGAGGAGGTTCCAGGGAGACCTTAAAGCAGCCTTCCAGTATCTGAAGGGAGCTACGGGGGAGACAGGGAGGGACTCTTTGTTAGGAACTGGAGTGACAGGACAAGGGGTAATGGCTTTAAACTGAAAGAGGGGAGAATTAGATCAGACACCAGAAAGAAATTCTTTGCTGTGAGGGTGGTGAGACCCTGGCCCAGGTTGCCCAGAGAAGCTGTGGCTGCCCCATCCCTGGAGGGGTTCAAGGCCAGGTTGGATGGGACTTGGAGCAACCTGCTCTGGTGGGAGGTGTCCCTGCTCAGGGCAGGGGGGTTGGAGCTTGATGGTCTTTAAGGTCCCTTCCAACTCTAACCATTCTATGAAGCAAACTGCATCAAACAGGTTGAGAGCTGGACACCCACCCTTGTCACTGAGAGGATCTGCACAACGTTCTGCAGCAGGTTAGAGAACACCATTGACAGCCTTCCTTGACTAATCCCAAGTCTCCTCCTCACTAAGGAATCACTTTCCCTTTTAGCATCCCCTGACTGAGAGGTTACATTTCTCTCAAGTTGTACAAGACCCCAAGGGAGCAATATCACGGAGCATTTCTGTCACCACACATCACCGTCCCATTCCCTGGCTGCAGAGTCTGAGTCTGCAGATGAGTGGGGACAGGTCAGGAGAAGGGATGAAGGTGACCGCGTGCTACAGCCCAGGTGGATGCAACCACAGCATATCCAAAGGGAAAGGGAACTGCAGCACCAACACGCTCTGACATTTCACTTCCATTTCACACACCACACACACACAGAAAAAAATACTGCAAAAGTTAGGAAACTTCATTTCAAAAGCTAGGAAGCTTTGGAAAACAAAACCAGCGAAGGCGTGAAATAGTGGATTTTCATTTAATGTAACTGCAAAAATCCCCCCACTGTATGACAGCAGCAGGACCCGAAGCCAGAGGCATCGAGAGAGCCCACGTTGGCCAAAGAGCTGAAATAGCTGGGAGGAGGAAGAGGAGGGACAGGGGAGTACAGGGAACACGGTGCCGAGGAGCAGAGTGCTACAGCACACCTGGAATTCAACCCCAAGTCCTTCTTTCAAGCAGGTACTCGACACCCACCCAACCATTTCTGGCTGCAAGTGGAAAAAAATGGAAAGTCTATCAAGGTTTCAGTGTTTGTGTTTTCAACACAAAATACTTGGATTCACCCCAAGAGTTTTCAGAATTATTCTTCATTAAGAATCTGTGCTCATTCTCGGCAGTGCTGCACCTGCAATGTTTTCTGATGCTTCATGAAACAAGTATTACATTTTTACAAATATAAACCTGCCTTTTCTGCTTATTGAACCCATTCAGATTTTGGTACTACATGGCAGGAATATTTCTGAGCAGCAGAGATTTGCCTGTACTTCTCCTAAAAGTAATTACAAAGTGAAGGTTTGAAAATAAAATTTCTATCAATATATAGATGTGAAATAATAATATGATATAATCAAGGTGTGAGGGGAATAAAAAAAGAGTCATATTATCACTAATTGCTTTCTGAATTAATGAGACTTGGACATACTTAAAGTTCTTACCAAGGCAGTGATACAGCCTCCTCATCGTAACCAAGCAAATTACATACAGAACTCAAAGCCAAGCATTATCAAATGCAAAAATAAATGGAAGAAGAGCAAGAAAAAAAAAAAGAGGGATTCACTTGGGGGAAAAAAAAAGAAATAATTTAGCAAGCAGTCTTTAAATGGATGTGTAGAACTGATAAATCCTTATGATGAAACTCAGTGCCACTGTCACGCTGCAGACCTTCCACATCTCCGTGTATCTCCTCTCTCAATAAAAAGCATTACAAAAGCTTTAACAAAGTTGTTGAAAATAGTGACTGGGAAAAAAGATCATCTTGGGAATATTTTTAAGCTAGCACTAGCATCATTATACTTTTCACCAAACTGCATATCAATTTACATACAACTGAATTACAGGCAGCTCCCCAAAGTTTTGTAACCCTCTTCTCTAATGGGTGCTTTGTAGGAGCTATTCCTGCCCTTCACCCTCCTCAGGATCTAACTGGCACTTCAGTATCAAATACAGATTTGCATTTCAAAAGCCAATTAAAAAAACATACTGTAGTAAAGCATAGATTAAAAGTGTTGTGGCTTTACATAAATTAAGCAGTTACTTTGACTTTCCCTCGTTCAAATCCATCATCATAATAGCAAGAAATTAGAAATGATACAGGCTGTGTGACCACCACACCATCTCCCTCCAGCTCCCTTGTGTTTGTGCAGTCATACTCTGGTTTCAGAGGAAGCAAGAACACTTTTAAAAATGAGTTCTTTCACAAATCCATTTTGAAGCACGATAACATGGTTAAGCAAGAGGACAGAAAGAAACTCCAATCTCCACCTGCATTTGCAAAATGGGGAAGCACCCATGTTTAATGGGAAAGAGAGATGCGTGTATCCTGCAACTACTGATCATTAAAGAAAACTAACACGTCTTGCTGTTTGCAATTTCTGAAAAATCAAAGATTTTCTGGTTTTCTAGGTCTGGTAGAACAGCAAACAATTTGCTAGAGCAAGGTACAGTAACACTGAATTTCAAGTTACAGACTAATTGTGCTGATTTAAAGCATTCTTCGTAGTGTAATACTTTATCATAACTTCTGACTTGCTTTTTAAAAAAAAAAATCACAAAAGAAACTAGATTAAAGAGGGAAAAGACACATTGCCATAGGAGTCTTGGTTGCCACAGAAACTTTGATTCTCACGCCAAAAACCCCTGCAGAGTAAAGGCTTCTCATCTATTATCACGTATGGAAAAGGTTTTTAAAAGCACATTGCCACACGCACTACAAACCTGCCAATCCAGCCCACCATCAGTTTTCCACGGCCACAACACCTTTGCAGTGCTGTGTCAGAACCATAAACTGGAGCAAGAATCCAAGGAAGTAGGTCTCTAATGAAAAGCATTTGGTCAGTGTCTGCAGAGTCCAGTCTGGGCCCAGGTACCCAGAGTGCGTGTTTGGGGCTGATTTTTTTCATCCAACGGTTGACTAAACCCCTCTGTCACCTTGCAGCACCTTGTGTCATCAATCTCTGTCATCCCATGGCAATAAGAGAGCTGCAGTGGCTGACGTTCAAAAATTGTAGATCTGCCAAATTGCAATATAGAAAAAGTCTTTCAAATAATTTGAGAAATACAGAAGAATTTATCAGCCTGTTAGACCTCAACAGATGACTCAATGCAGGTAGATCGCTCAGCGTCAGCTGTCAGGGAAGTCACTGCAGTTATACAGCTAAAAACTCAAAACCTGTATTCACTCATATATACAATTAACATGGCATGTTTTTACTGGATATTCTTTGTCCTGGCCTACATTACTCACCAGAATTTGTCATTTTCAGGTAATGAAGTTATTTAATGAGTAAGAAGCTGTTAAAACATGCAAGCTGCACTTCATAATATTCTCTTTTAAAGAAATCAGGTGCATCACGGTACAACATTCACACCCGCTGTAAGAATTCAACACACCACTGCTCAATTAAGACAGGAATTAGCTGCCTCCCGCTGTTATCTGGAAGCCGAGCAGAGACCTTGCTATGCTAACTATCCCCACACTTACCACAGCCTGAAAGCTCCCAATTAAAAGGAAGGGGAGGAGGGGAAGGGGGGGGCAGAAATATTGAAAACCACTGATAAAACTGAGGGATTCAAATGAGGTCAAGAAAAGCAATACAGCTAAACCCAGATTTAAATATTTCATTTCTTATTCAAAAGCCTTCAGCAACCAAAGCCACTCATCCTCCCAACTGAAGGATTAATCTCCGTGTAGTCTTGCAGAACTCCTGGTGCTTAACTGAGCTAATAAATAGCTTTCCACACCCCTCCGTTGGGCAAATCTCTTGGAGAAGCAGAACACACCACAGCTGGAGGATGCTCGTGTGCCGCTTCCTCACCTAACAGCAGAGCATAAGGCAATGAGGAACACTCATCAAGATAATTTTCTCTAGTTCTGAACAACCACAACAAAAAAACAAGATACCCACAATTTTTATTGCATGGGATTGATCAATAATCTTCTAATACAACACGAGATAAAGGGGCAATTCCCTGTGTTGTAAACATTGCTATCCACTTGGGTTAGACTACATTCTTCCATTTTCTAGCAAAGATTTTTTTTTTTAAAACAAAACTCACCTACTGTGTTTTGACTCGTTTTTTGTTGTTTTGTTTTGTTTTTTTTAAAACACTAAAAGGCTCTTCAGTATTCCATCATTTTAAGAATTACCCATTAAAATAGTATCTTCTTCTCCAGTGACAATGGAAAAATGAACTGGAAAGTTTGAAGGCATTTTGGATTCATTTTTAACCCCATTAACCTTACTTAATGTTTGTGTAGACCAGAATGATAACACAAGCAAGAGCCTGAATGATCTCATGTGGAAAACAGCAGAATTAATCACGACAGCAGCCATGTAAGAAGGTGGTAATTGCCTGGCATAAGTATGTGAGAACTGCTTTTATTGTCCTCATCGCCAAGAAACTCAGAAATGTATTTCTCAGACTCTGAAAGTCACTCCTTTAAGGTATAAAACCCCAATTT
>VXBJ01000364.1:426444-447570 GCA_013400055.1 Nycticryphes semicollaris
CATATACATATATATATATATATATATATATATATTTTTTTTCTGACATTTGATGTTTCCCAACAATGCTACAAGCTAACTTAATGGAAACAACATCAGAATATAAATGACAGTAAGCAGCAGCAGCTCTGGGAGATGCTGTAGCACTAGTCAGGAAGAATTCATTACCTCGAGACATTTATTAAGCAAAGAAAAAAAACAAACCGTTTGAAGAAGGCTGGCAAACATCATTAGAGAAACAAAAGAAAATTGCTTCACAGGCTTCTTTCCTAGTTACATTGCCTAAGTTCACCTTTTTCTGTTGGGTTTTGAAGTCTCACTCTTAGAAAGTAATAATCAGTCTCTTCCAGCTACATGGTTTACAAAGCACTTATGGATTGACACCCCTGATCCCCCAGATGGAAGCAAATGACATTCTGAAAACAGATCACTTTCCCCAGTCGTAGTCTTTATTTTTACCTCAAACTTCACCTACTTCCAGCTTTCTACCCCCTAAATAAAAGCTATGACCCAGTCATACCTAAAGGTTACTCAAAACACCCAAAGTGAGGTTATGACTCAGGCTTCTTGATGCCTCTCAAGGAAGTTTTAAGCCTTTTGTTGTTTTATTACTTTTCAAACTTCCTCTTTCACACCTCAAGAATACTCAAGCAGAGAAATACAAAACCCCAGCGCTGCTTTCTCCACCGCTCTTCCAGTTCTTGAGGGACTTTACACATTTAGGAGCTTCCCTAATGTCTTGTGACAGAGGACAGATAAATCTCAACACATAAGCAAGCGGAGAAAGTTATTTTTAAGGGTATTTATACATAAGGGAAGTAGAACCCTGCTCTTTTTCTCCCCTAAGCTGTAGTAAATCTTCATTGTGACTCCATGCTCATTGTTGGGGTTTTTTTTTTTTTTTTAATCTATTCATTTCAGCTTTCCTGATCTCCAGCATTTCCCAAGAAACACTGACACATGTAGCCACTTACGTGAATAGAATATATGACACCATTTAAAATGAGAGATACAGCCCCAGTTTCACTGGTAACTGACCAAACTATCTTTTCCTCTCTTGGAAAGCGCCTTCCCCTTTTTGCAAGGGGAGAGTATCTCCGTTATCATCGGCTAACAACAAAAACAAGAAACTTACCTGCTACTGTCAGCTTTGCTGTTCTGCTGACAATGGTCCCCAGGCTTTCCACAGTCGCCACACACTGGTAATATCCTTCATCAGGTTTATTGTGCTTAGAATGCACCACGCTGTTTATTAATAAAGATCCATCTGGTAGCAACTGGCGACGGTCATCTGACACCAAGTTTAGAAAAGTCCCGTCTTTTTTCCATTCAATTTTCGGAGAAGTTTCACAATAAGCTGAGCAGTTCATGATCACAGAAGCACCGCGAACTGACAGAACGTCCATTGGCTCCACCAGAAAGTAAAAAGGAGTGAAGGTTCTCACAAGGGATCCTGTAAAACACAAATCACATCACCCAATTTTCTGGGTTAGCCTTCTGCAGTTTTTAAACATAAAATGCATCTTAATTTCAGAACATCATCATGTGCACAGGAACTGCAGCTACCTCCAGTATCGTCTCTCTGCAGACATAAAAATACCTTGGTGTATATGACAGCATTTTCTACTTTGACTATGCACACTAATGGACACTTAAATTCCAAGAGGTTTTCACCCCTGCAATATATTCACCTGCTCATACAGGAATCAATATGGCTAATAGTCTCGAGCAACCCGCTGCAGACAGACGTCTGCAACGCCGAAGCTGAAACTACTACAAGCGCCCGAGTACCACGTGTACAACTAATGACACCCACTCTTTGGACTGTTTTCTTGGCCGTTTGTGGGTATGGCTGCCATACCACAGCACTGTGCCAAATATTGAGTGTACCAAATATTGAGAAACAACAATAATTCGGTCCTCAAGAGACAAAGTCTCTAATTCTGAGCTTAACATATCATGCAAGTGCCATAAGAGTTGGGGTTTTTTTACTGCCAGTCTAGTTCAGGTTAAACATGATTACTTTTCCATTTTAAGTATTCCCAGAAGATTTCTATAATTAACCTCTAACTTTCCATTAAGAAGAGAATTTTAATTAATGTGTTTCTGGTGTATTTGGCCAAGCAGAAAATATTGTGGGTCAGTATCTTTGACCTGTCTCAACTTAACCATCCATAGAAAACAGAAGGAAGAAAGTCTTTCAGGAAGAAGAGTTTTCGAAAATCAGCAAAACATTGGGTCTTTGTTTTTAAAGCCAGCCTTAGAAATAACATCAAGGGTCCCCCACCTCTGCTCTGAGAAGCTCCACCGCTCCTCCCCTTGGGGACTGGGAGCAGGATGATGTGTGTACAAACCACCACGGCAATAGGAACTGAACTAGTACTTGCTGCCTCCCAGCAAACCCGAACCACAAGCGCACACAGATGGGAAGGTTAAGAGGGTTTTTGAAGCCAGTCACTGCAACCCAGGGCTACAACAACTCAGCTCCTATCTTTATACAAAGGCAGCTGCAAGAGGAAACACACACAAATGCCAGCTGAGAACGAACACCACAGACAAACTTAGCAGGTCTTTTCGCTAAGGCCTAGAAAATAACTGTTCTCCACAGAAGCCAAACACCAGCTCTGATGTATAAAGCACAGTTTCCGAGCACTGTGGCTTACTAACGTACTCCCAGCCTGAAGTGTCAGACTCAGACTCCTCTTGTCTAAAAACTGTGACAAAAACTCTCTGAAGTTACAGGCTGGTCAGAAACCAGAAAGGAGATTCTACCACTTAACATTCCCCTCTACCCCTCCTCCCCTNGCTGTATATTAGCATGTGCTCCAGAAGAAACAGAGGAAAAACAACTGGTCTTTAAAGCTGGTCTGTGGTGCTTAATTAAGTCTGGAATGTGGGGGGAGCAGGCGGTGCCTCCCAGTTACACACAGCTCTTGGGAAGACCGTTCAGACCACGCAAGGAAGCAGTGGGGACAGACCTGCTCCACTCAGGCAGAAACAGCAGGAATTTGATTTGACATTGATGCAGGAAACCTACCCACGAACCCCTTCACTCCACCTGGAGGAACATCCACTCGTGAGCACAGCAAGGATGTGGTTTGCTTTTTAGGCACATCTAAGAACATGAAAGCAATCCATAGCACTCGTAGAAGGTGGTGTTAGAAAGGGGTTAAGATGCATTCATAGATACTAAAGGAAGCTTCTACCACACACACTAAACCCTTCTGAAAAGGTCATAAAAACACCCATTTCAGAACTATTTTTAAAATAAGGAAATTAGAATGGTCTTAAAATGTTTCCTTGACAATTCCATACCAATTAACCCTCCTGCCCACGTTACTTTCAGGAGGTAGAAAAAAGCCTGTTTGTTCACTCACTCAATTTTTGCAAGCACTGAAGCCAAGTTGCCAACAATTACACATCCCCAGCTCCCTCTCCTCCCATTTAAAATGTTTTGGGTATCGTGAGTCCTCCTTCTGCCTCATCTCTCCTCCAATCCTCACAATTAACCACAGCTTGGAAATTGTTTCAGCCAAGATAAACCTCCTCACACACAACTGATTTGAAACTAGTTAATGACGAAGCACTTTTAGCCTGTCTTGCTAAGCCCAGCTGGCCTCTTACCCCCTCGGCATCAGACAAAGGACCGTACACGTGCAACTCTTCTCACCGAAAAAGGACCGATGAAAGCACATCTGAGAGACAACACCGAGTTCATGAACCCACCTGAACTTCTCCTTACAACACGCTTCCCTAAAGACCACGAAAAGGCTTTTAACAGCAAAAGAAGGATGTTTGAACACAAGACTCTCTGGCTGCAGGAAACCTGAAAGCAGCTACACGAAACAGAAAGAGCTCTTCACTCGCCCTTTCCCAAATGCTGCGTTTTCAAAGGGCAATACATCTCAGTGGAAAACAGAAATCCGAGGCTTCCTTCAGCCTTCATTTCCCTGCTACCATGGCCTACAGAAGGACTTCTTATTTTTTTTATATGTTCTGCTAGCTGCATCACAATTTGAGCACTGGTACAGCTTTAACAAGGCTTCAGGTGAGGAAATACCTAGAATAGTAAATGTAAAGCAGCTGCTCAAGTGGGAAGAAGCTCTCCTTCATTATTCAGTTCATTTCTGAAAGACACAAGCATTCCGATATAGAACATCATTTAAAATGTGTGCTTTAACAACTGCCTGACACAAGCTCTTCAGAAACTATGGCGTTCAGGAGAAGAACTTCAGACAAAACCACTCTGATCTCTGTTCCACTTACTGCATATAAATTATCCCAAACTGGTGCACAGTACTATGTGGCTGAAGATTTCCCTACTGTTGCTGCTGGAGATTCAACTTTAATCCACTGGTGCCACCAAAACCATTTGGCAGGGTGGCACTCCTGATGGTGACCACCAACCCCATTCAGAGCAGAGGACTGTTGGAACATTCCATTTTACAAGGACCACATGCAATAATCATCCAGAAAGAAAACACAAAGCACAGAATTAATTTCAGAGCCACTTTTTCCAAACAGAAGGCAACAATACACATCTTTCATCCAAAGTACCTGCCTTTAGATTGGTAGCAGACAAGGATTCAGTTACTGGAAGGAGTCATACAAGGCTTTGATGAAGAACGATTACTTTTACACACTGAGGAAATATATGTCAATTGAGGAGCACGGTACTTGTCCTTTTAAGTTAGACTGCAAAGCAATCTAAGAGTACATATATAACACCCTTGAAAACTGACGTTTGAAAAAGCAGCATTTGACAAAATCCTAATCAGCCTGGCAGGAACCATTACAAAGCCCCCTCTTTATGTATCGCAAGTCCATGATAAAAGATCCAAGCCTTCTTGCTGCAGGACTGAACTTTTAAAAAGGCTTTTCACCAGAATTTAATTAACATTCCCAATGGCCCTTGTAATCCTAAAAACCCCATGTCATGCCCTTCCTCACCTAAATCATTACAAAAACCTGTTTTCAAGAATTAGCCAAACTTATAGACACTATTCTTTGCAAGCTGCCAGCAAGAGCTTACAGTGAACTTTTTTGGTTGGTTTCCTAATCTTCCTTGTTCATTGCTAAGAAGAGCGTTATCTATATGGATGAATTGCTACATTCATTAATCTTTAAGTAAAATCTAAGTATTAGCAGGTTGGTAATTTTTCTTTTCCTCTTGACAACATTGGAAACATTCTGCACTGCTCAATAAGCAATATTTTATCTAAGATATATTACAATGCACCACATCAGTTTAGGCAAAGATAGACTTTCTGCTGGATATTACCCTTTTCCTCCATGGCAGGACACAGACCAGCTGGGCAAATGAAAGCACTTATGAGGACAACACACACTTTGCCAACCAGAGATGGTTTGGGATTTATTATTTTTTTTTAAAGCCCACTCAAAGCCCAATCACGAGCATGGTGGTTGGCAGGTTCGCTCCTACTGACAAACCAAGGCCAAACTCTCTAGACAGCTTTCTCAAAACACCATTTCGTTTCTTAGCAAAGACTCTGCAAATCCATTAAGTCAGAGACAAATATAATATTGCACTTAAGCATCAAGAAAAAAAAAAAGTGTAAGAGCTTGCCATGACTGTGGATGTACAATATAAATCCTCCTGATACTTGAATAATTCCAGTGGTAGGCTGACAGCAGAACCAGGAGAGCAAGAGACGTAACGTTGGCAGAGAAGGAATGCCACATATAAAACTGAACTTTCACAGACTTCGTAGAGTCCTTTCTCCTTCAGCACAAGCACATTTCCCTCTTTTTATCATTTAACACACTGTAACAAAGATATTAATCAAGCAGTGGCTCATTTTGGCCCCAGCGCCAGGAAGCGCAGTGGGCTAGTGGTGATGCCAGAGGATGTCCAGGATTCCCCCTGGCCTTCAAGGGAAGGGGTCATGGTCTGAGACCCGTAAGGCTGAGACATTCTTTTCTCCTTGGTGTGGGGAAACAAGCCATACACAGCCCCTTTTCCCCCCCTCTACACAAAAGGGGCTGCTTCTGTGTTGCAGGCATAGGAAGAAAACTGCTTGTTGAAGCAAATTCTCTCTAAAGAGAACAACATTGGAGAACAAATCCCATGAAGATCCATTGGAGGAGCTGGGAGTGTTTAGTTGGAGGAAGAGGAGGCTGCGGGGAGACCTCATCCCTCTCTACAAGTACCTGAAAGGACAGTGCAGAGAGGTTGGTGCTGGTCTCTTCTCACAGGGAATTAGCCACAGAAGGAGAGGGAATGGCTTCAAGCTGCACCAGGGTAGGTTTAGGCTGAACATGAGGAAAAGACTTTTCCCAGCAAGAGTGGTCAGAGCCTGGAATGGGCTGCCCAGGGAGGGGGTGGAGTCCCCATCCCTGAGTGTGTTTCCGAGTGGTTGAGATGTGGTGTTGGGGGATTTGGTGTAGGGGGGACCTTTGTTGAGTGGGGCTGATGGTTGGACTCAATCCCAAGGGTCTTTTCCAACCTGAATGATTCTATAAAGCCGGGTGTTTTTGTCTTTCCCTTTAGCTGTCAAACCTGTGAGCAGGTGCCTTCCTACAATGCAGCCCACACAGACAGTACTGCGTGAATATTAACAGCCTGGGACAGAAATCTGGTACCCTCCATCTCCTCAATAAAACGGTTAAGTTTAGAGAAATTATTCTTTATGGTCTGCTGTGAAAAGCAGCCACCTGAGCACCACCTGCCCAACACACATGGCAGTTGTGAAAAAGCTAAGTATTTCTGCATACTACCCTCTAACGGCTTAATATTGCTGAGTTGAGAAGGTTTTTGACAACATGTACTAACAAGAACAACAGAAGTCAGGATATTCATCGCCATAGGAATTCCTGTAACATGGAAAGAAATAGCATGTTTCAAGACTTTGCCTTTGGTACCTCTGGAGTGTCCTTGCCTTTCTTTCAGACAGCGCAGTCAATAAAGGAGGAACGCATTCGAGCAAAGCAAACTACATTTTGCAACTATGCCTTTGGAGCTTTGTCTGTACTTCCAGTTACCTTTCACTTGGTAATAACAAATTACTGTTGGTTTCATCTTAACTCACCTTCCCAACAGAGTGCAAGCATGAAGTTATGCTTTTGTAAAAATTAGCCCATCAAAAAAAAAAAGATAGGAGCATAGAATTAAGAAAAAAAAAAGTATGCAAATAGCATACAGTGAGCCTGCAGTACAACACTGAGAAGTCAGCATCCATGCATTTACTCTAACCACTCTTTCTGTAACTGATACCATCTCCTCATATATTATTAAATAATGGGAAGAAAAACAAGATAAAGATCAACAGCAAAATCCAAACACAGATTGTAATCTCAAATATCAAATGTCTTAGGAGATGCATTTATGTCTGGTGTTTAGTTGCACGGCCTTTCTAACACCTCTAGGGAGTTGGGAATTTTTACATGACTTTTGAATGCATGGAAGCAACTTTAGTACTTACAGCGTTGCTGCTTCATCATCTTAAGTTCTGTGAGGCCAGCTCCCTTAACCAGCCAGCCAAGAACCACTGTCACAGTCTTTATGTCCCTTTACTAAGGGGCTGCAGTTCCATTAAGGTTGGAAAACTGAAGGAGACAAGATGGCACAAACTCCTCTCGCAGGAGGTTCCCCCAAAGCACAATTCACTAAACCAAGTTCTGTTGGACTCCTGATTATTCCTGGGGTGGACCCTTTGTAACCACAAGACCAAAAACTTGGGGTGTTTTCAGGCTGCTTGGGTTTTATGGAACTCACAAAACTAAGCCTCACAAACCTCTCACCTTCTGCAAGGAACATCCTTTCAAGGAGATTTTGCTTTTATATCAAAGGAAAAGCCAGTCAGAGCATCTAACACCATGTATTCAAGTTAAGCCAATGAAAGAACTACTCTGAATATCCTCCTAACTGCAAAATTTCCTTTTTTCATACCCATTTCAGAAGGAGAGCTTAAAGGATTTTATCCACCTTTTCCTTTTTTTGTGGAATTACCGTTCCCATTCAGACAGCCCATCTCCTTCACTGACACAGCCCTTGAAGCCCACAGAGGATTTAAAAATGGTACCGTGTTTTACTCTCTACAAAGGACAGAACGTTCTTGCACACGATACCCCCTTCCTATTGCTATAATGACGGAAATAAACTAGAATGGTAATAAGGTAAAACCTTTTTGAGTTAAACTGCAGGCACAGAAGTTACCTTAAGCAGAATCTCCTGGGATTAGTTGTTCAATGCATGTTCTAAGAGCAGAGCTAAGATGCTTTCAGGGTGATGACTGCCATCAGGGGAGTGAGCAATACCAAACCCCACTTGCACCCTAACAAAACCTTCATCCCATGTCAAACTTCTCTTTTCTCATCTGTCAAAATAAGCCAAAGTAATTACCTTTCACATGAAATTAACAGTATGCCCCTTCCAGCCCATTTTTGAATGCTTTATATGGCTCTTATTCCCCTGCAATTTTCTTCCTCATACTTCAAGCAAAAAGATGAAATTAGTTTCTTTGCTTGTAACTTCCCAAGCCCTGGCTGAGACCCCACGACTGCAGTACCCGATTTACAGCTTTCAGAGTAACCTGACTTCAGAAAGATGGCGCTTATAGTTTTCATATTCTTCCTCATCAAGTATGAAAAAGAAAAGAATGGCAAGCAATTTACACTTATTTTTAATATTAGCAGTGTTCCCTTCAGAAAGCACCTCAGTGAACCAGAGACCAATTATTTTTATTATTTTATTATTTAATTCTTGCAGTGACTCTTTTCATTATCAAATTGGTCTGAGGAAAGACACATCCAGCATTTCTACAAGAGATTACTAGAGGGCACTGTACAGACACCTACAAAGGAAGGAAAATTTATTTCTGTTCATCAATGTGAACAATAGTACTTTGACTTTTCCACAGCAATAGCTACCATATGTTAGCTACTGACAATACTGCATTTGTTACAGCAGGTGAAGAGGAATTTCCTTTTCTTTTTTTTTTTTTCCTGGTGTAATGGATTTCCTTTCCTAGAGACCCAATCCTCTGGGCAGCCAGGCACATCATTTACCTCCCCAGGTACAAGCAACAGGAAAAACAAAGACTGGCTTTCAAAGGTTAAAAACCAGATAATCCAATCGGTAAGATTCAAAATACACCTTGCACACAGTAAACATATAGCAAAAGATTCCTCCACCTTCCCCTCCTTACACCCTGTTTGGGCTCTGGAAAAACCACCCAACACTCAGCCCAGGCTCCAGTGCTCAGACTGGAGTAACTGGTTCACCCAAGCCCTCACTGGAGCTAGACGGGTGGTTTAGCTCCCCATGGAGATTCCCTCTTGGTTTGCAAACCAAGCCCAGATAATCTGGGAGCAGATTCCTCGCCTCCATCATTTATTTTTGTTTTACCAGACCAGTAGATCAAAAATGGTTTAGAATATAAATACAGAAAAAAAAATCCCCAAACATCACAAGAGGGTTATTTGCTGAAACCAATTACTTAAATATTTCCCAAGTAGTAAATGCACTGTGGTATCCAAGAACTCTACATGAAGGGTAAAATAATACTATTATTTCTCAGCTGCCAATGAGGTGAGGAGGCACCAAACAGAACATATTGGATGCAGCAAATTCATTTAAAGATGCACTTCAAGTGAGACAAGAGTCGCACTTCAGTGAGGCAATCCCTGCTGTGGGTCTCCTCCAGCCCACCCATTCAATTCCCTGCTCTGGGGGGATCACAGAGATCATCACAAAGGCTGCTCGCAGAAGTGCCAAGGGGGAATGATGTTATAAAGTCAGGGGGTGAGGGGCTCCAATCACAGGCAACGGTCAAAATGGCATACGGAAAGATATATGAGGAGGAACAGAAGAAACCCAGTTTCTGTGGGAAGATTACCGTGAAAAATGGTTGAACATTTACAAAAAAAGGAAAAAAAAAGATGGAAGCAAGGACCAAACTGAAAGTTGCTGAACATCATTTTCCAGTGTCTTTCTAAAGAGACCTCTGTAATGCTTCATAAAAGAGGAAAAGATTCTTAACAAATACCTTTAATGTTAGATCAAGCAAAGACTATCTAAGAGGACCTGGAAACAGAAGAAGCAGCGCATCAGATCAGAGCAAAAAGAATCCTTTTAACTCAGTGTCTTGTCAGAGCAGAGTCGAGAGCTGATGCTGGGGAGCACCCAGGAGCAAACACAGCAAAACTCCCCCATTCACCCTCGGAGCATCTCACCACTGAGCGACTTCAGCAGCCACACGTGGGGTTTGTTCTTCAGCTTTTGGAGAAGAACCACCACCAGCAACCTCTGAACCACCTCGGGGGAGAGGGCAAAGGAATACAAGTTTCAGCATTCAATTTGAGGGTTCCTAATTTAGGGGGCTAATGTTGAATGATTAAGACAACCGGTTAATTGTGTACGCTCGCTGCAGCCAGTCGTTCAGCCTGTCCCACTCCTCTGGTTTCCTGCACTAGGAAAGCAACCAGTGTCAATCCCACCCACAATACAGAAAAATATAACCACCTTAGCAGTTGATAAATGATGGTATTATCCATCTTTCAGTATGCTACTGAAAAAGAGAGAACAGCAGAAAGGGAAGGAAAAGATGTACGTAAACACTGTTATAAATATACTGCAATGTTTTTCAGAATCACATTTTTCAAACATGTTTACGTGACTTTTTCTATCCCATAAAATTCAGCATTTGTGGCAGAGTTCATTACAGGGGTAAACTAAGTTGCAATAAAACTGACCCTTCACAAATTTAAGTAGTAAGGCTGCTCTTGTAAAAGCAAGCTGACAAGTCACGGAGTTTGAAATAATGATGTTTAAGCAGAAAGGACTATAGGTGGATGACAGGCACATCATCAGTGCCATGGAATGGGACAGAGATGCAGCACGTGCCTTAAGTGACAGGGGAAGTCACAGCCCATTCCAGCTTCAGCACCGCCAAGGTAAATAAGGCATCAGGGAAATGGAAGAAATAACAGATGATAACTAATCTGTTTGGATTTTGAGCCTCCGCTGGATCCTGCCCTGTCCCAGTTCTCAGTATTTACACCCCCTCAGCCATCTCTCTTTCCAAATTGAGGGTTGACTGTTCACGTTTGAAAACCTGGCTGGAGTTGTAGTAACTGAGAGGCAGACAAATGTCTTGGGGTAGAATATGTGATGGTCCCTGTAAGTAAGAGTTAAATTCACTTCTCCAGCATGAGAAAAAAATAAAAATAAAAAAAATAATCAGACAATATGAACTGAACTACAGAAACATAAGCAAGGTGTTTTATACTAGACAAGCAAGATTAGGAATTTGCCTAGTTCGGACCCCTATGAAAATGGAAGGATAAACCTTGTGATTTCAAAACTTGTCTTTCAATCAAATGGAGAATCAAGGCAAAAGCCACCTGGAACGTGTACCCCAGTGCAGATGCCCCCATGCCCCAGCTGACCCACTCGCAGGCTGCAGCCTGGGGTCGCACCAACAAATCATGGAAATGCTAAGTTTGTCACACGTGAAACACTGCTCAGAGACAACACTGAACTGGCAGAGAGAGAGGGGAAAGGGCAGCTTTAATATTACCACCAACGTGTCTCAACCACGCTGTAAGTCGGGGCAGGCTTTTGAAATAAGCAGTAATGCTTCATTTGCTATAACAATACTGCTCTGTAAGAGCACTGCACAGAGAGACACCAGGTAAACCTCCGGAACAGCCACAGCACCCCTGGGGTGTGCTCTGTACATGACTGGGGGGTCCCGCTGCACCACCACACAGACAGGAACACTCCAGTGACACAGCCTCTGCCAAAGACCTTTTAGAGCCATAACACAGTAGCAACCATCTAGCAGTGTGAGTAAACTGCCTTGGTAAATTTTAAGTGGCAAATCACTGAGTCACGTACTCCATGTCTTTTAATTATTTTTAGTTACATATACCCCATAAATATATATATAAACTTTATTCAAACACACAAGTTACATAGAAGTGGCATATATACACAGACCACTCTATTCATGTACACCTATAAGGTCCTCTGTAACTGATTATTTTTCAAGCCTCTTATTTTTTTTGAAGACAAACATTTAAAAACTATGAAAAACATCACAACCAGCCACCAAACAATTAGTACCATCTATGAATTAGCCATATAAACATATAATGCATAATATAGCTTACAAAACCAGATTGTTACTGAATGAGATTTCAGGAAAACCTAGCAGATCCAGAACCAGTAAAAAAAAGAAGGGTTATTTGCATAAATTAAAATCTGATATCCGGATCACCTCCTATATTAAAAGAGGAGGATAACTAGTCACGAATGAACAACATTTTACCTGTGGCCAAGAATAAGTGAAGAAACACCACTCAGCTACACCACAGACTGGTGCCCACCAGGAAAACAGTTTAAGCTGTAACTCAGACCCATAGAACCACAGAATGGTTAGAGTTGGAAGGGACCTTCAAGATCATCCAGTGCCACCCCCTGCCCTGGGCAGGGACACCTCCCACCAGACCAGGTTACTCCAAGCCCCATCCAGCCTGGCCTTGAACCCCTCCAGGGATGGGGCAGCCACAGCTTCTCTGGGCAGCCTGGGCCAGGCTCTCACCACCCTCACACCAAAAGATTTCTTTCTGGTATCCAACTGTCACCAAGTTAACAACTCCTTCAAGTTCCTTTTTTTTTTTTTTTTTCCCCTTAAAACAGAGAGTTTTATCCACTGCTCACAGTGTCATCTCAACTAAGCAACAGTTTTACCAGTTTCAAACATTTTTTTTTCCATCTTCTCAAGTGTGAGTTCTGCACATTGATCCTGGAAACGTTTAATGTCTTTTATTCAATTTGGCTGGTTGAAGATCAATAGCGGTTACAGACCAGGATTGTGTCTGAAAAGCAGATTAAGGCTCTGCCTGGCCTGGCACTCCCTTCCCGAGGGGGAATATCCATCTACCACAGAACTCTTCTGTAGCAAACCCAGGCTGTGGCTTCGCACCAGTGACTCTGGACCATGGTCACGCATCAGAACAACCTGTCCCAGGAAGAGCACAACCACACCTCATTTATAATCCTGAAGTCACCTCAGCTTCAGCATTACAAATTAATCTAGTTTCATACCCAGGGCCAAAACATTTAAAAAATAATTCCCAAGCCTTATTTATTGCAACTTAATTATTCCAAGTGCACTGAACATACACAAAGAAGAGCAAATTATTGGATTTTTTTTTTGTTTATTACTATTTTATATATCAAGCAGCCATATTTCAGGAAGGCAATTGCAGACTTTTAACAACATGTGTGTATTCAAAACAGACTCTGTGAAAAAATCTAATTGCACTAATCCTTTATTGTAACTTTGCAGTCATGTTATTTTCTCCAGTTGACATTTTTCTGTAACAGATTCCTATTAAGCTGTTAGCAAGCTGTTTGTAAGCCAAGAAATGCCAAGAAGTAACTATCCAAAATGCCTCAACTTTAGCTCCTGATTCCCAGCAACTCCTGGAGGGAAGCTTCAGAGGCAGCACAGCCATTCCTGCACCTCTCCAGAAAGCATCAGAGCAGCACCGGAGCGGAGAGAATATAAACCCTGGGGTGAGAACGGGGCATGTCCAACTGCCACCGCCTTCCCTATTTGATCTCAGTTGAAAGTGCAGTAAAATGAACTGAAAGACCAGTTTTAAAAGCTTTACGCAGATTCTTGTCTCCTCCAAAAGTGTATTAATGAAACGGCTTCCTGTTTCATTTTCTAAAGACAAACAAAAGCTTTCATCTACCTTGTTTACTCGCTTCACCTCCGAAATTCCAATGAAACACTGTAGCTTTTTGTCAGAATGAAATAAAAAGCATAACTGTAGCTTTGCAAATATATCAGTGACAATATTTGCAAGTATCAGCTTTGCAAATGTTTTATAGATGCGCAAGGAAAAAAATAGATTTATCTCTTCGTTTATAATACAAATTATTCCATCAAAGCGGGAAAGCAAACATGTCTAAGAACTTACATAAGAGTGGAAATACAAATATTGCATCTATTAACTAGATTGTATAGATGTGGGTATTACCTGAATTACTAAGTTAGTTGGAAATGCCTAAGAAAAACAAATTTCTAGGTCATCATTAGAAGGAATTTGCTTAGATCCCTTTTATGCTTGTTTCCCCCTAACTGTAAAAGTTCTCATCACATTCTCACTAAATATGTTAAAAACCCTCACCAGTGATTTGACTAAAGACTGCAGGATGGGGTTAGTGCACAGCACGTGGGTTTAAGCTGCTCCTAAGCTTTGGCTGGGAGATGTCTCTCCAGTTATATCCATTCTGCCCCCTAAAAAATGGCCAAAAAAAGATCTTTCTAGATGGTCTTTCTAGATGCTGCAGACCACAGGCAGGATGAGACTGTTCACTAACAGCTTGCTTCCATGGTTTTCATTTGGGGTGTCACCTGTCCTCCCGCTGTACACCCTGGGAGAAGGCTGGCTCCAACTCCCCAGTCAGCTCCTCACTGGCACCCACTGGCTGAGAGTGGGTCTATCCCTCTCCTGGCCCAGGAAATCTTTGGGTCAAACAAGCCTCTCCCAAAGCTCACGGCCCTAGCCAGGCTGGTGGCGGGTCAAGCAAGCTCGCTCCAGTTTCATGAAGTCTTTGACACTGGGAAGCCCCAAAATGGGATGGGGTATTCTGGATGCAGCTTCAACGCTTCTTCCCTCAATCTGCTGGCTCTGCTCCAGCTTCTCCTATCAGCAGTTGGAATTGGCAGGCACAGACCGTGTTGGACAGTCCGACAGCGACCTGCTTGGTTACCTGAAAGGGTCCAGTTCAAGATTTTTCTCTGCTTAATACAAAGCAGAACTTCTCAGCTCAAATAATATCAAAACAAGACCCAGCTCTGAACTCCGCATAACACATTGGAGGGACAGTACCCATTTCACACAACTTCATTTTGAAGCTGTTAAACAAATAGACAGACCTGATGAAATATTAATTTGACTAATTACGGCAACAGCACCCCAGAAGGGACTAACAACTCCAGGGAAACAGAGTAATACCTGTTTCCAGCACTGACAACTGCTCAAGTTCCAGACTCTGAACAGATGGCTCAGAAAAACCTGTGCAGACTGTGTTGATATCACCCTTCACTTGGGCTCTGCCTCCCCAATCTTTAAGGTGCAAGAGCTTTACCTGACTAGAGAGCTGAAGTGGGAGCTACAAAACAGAACTTCTAAGTAAAGACAGGACACGATGTATTCGTACTTTACATTTCTTCCAATTCATAGACTGTAACCAAATTTAACGTGTTCTTGCAAGGCAAGCATTTCCCTTCATAAGACAAAAAGCTCTTCAGAACGCTTGACCAGATGAATCAAGCTACCTGCTTAACATAGAAATTCAGCTGATAATAGTTCATCAAACATGATTTGGGTGCAGTTCTTTGTGGAAGGGACCTCCGGAAATCATCTAGCCCAGCCACCTGCTTCGAGCAGGTCTCTCTAGACCAAGCTGCCCAGGGCCAGCCAAGCTGCAAGCCTCTCCAAGGACATGCACCCAAAGCAGGAAAGCATGGGGAGAGAGAGGCCCCCAAAATAGCTAAGATATCCCAAACTGGTTAAATATCTCCAAATTAAAAGCACAGAAACCACGGCAAGCAGCAAATAAAGCAGCAATAATGGCAACATTAGAAAAGATCTTTTCAGGAGGAACCTAATAATAAAGGCTACACAAAGTACCTAACCCACCTGGTGCCACAGTTAGAAACAAGGGGGAGGATACACCAACACATTCCAAAAGCCCCAGGTTGTAGGTGTAGCAGGGCACCTCTCAAAACCACGCCTCCCCCTCACCTCAGAAGCAGGACTTTGCAAAACCCAGCTGAATAAAGCAGCGTGTTCTTGAAGGAACCATGAGGCTGTAACACAGCCTCACCTAACCTGAACACAACCGCCTGGCTGGGGGGCTTGCTGACACCGTAACAGGAGGTTGGCCTTTGCCACCAACAGCAGATCACGCAAGTCCAATGACCCAAAGAGACAACTTGGACCTTGATGCTGAACTGTTAACTACTGTAATGTCCTTCAGTGTCCCCAGATACCTCATCACATCAGGTCTTGACCCCAGGACGACATTGATCCATTAGTCTGCGTCGGAACTGGGTTCAGATGTTTGTGATTATCCCTCAGCTGCACTGCACGTACCATCACCAAAGGGCACAGTAACCTGCCACAGCCTGCAGATCCCTAAGGACAGCTACACCTTTAGATGTGACCTCTCCCTCCAAAGTCACCACCAACGTGGGCAGGGAACCCAAGGACTTCAACACCCTTCAACTGCAGGCTTTTCACCCTTCCCTTTCAACAATAACCTACCATATACTGCCAGATCTACTTTTCTCCTCTATTTTAGGTCTTCAGCTCAAATTAAGGTACAGGTTTCAGCATATCCTTCACATTTGCATGACAGTCAATGCCTGCTGCAACAAGCTTTCTATTTTAAATAATACCTGTTGATAGAACTGCATTAAAATATAAAGCAATTTACACAAATAAGTTAATGCAAGTATCATAGCATAAAACAATTTCCCAAAGATATTACGGCAAAGCTTTTCCCAGGTTCCTGAAAATTTTCAGCTGTAATTTGTCCCAGTCACCAAAACACTACCTTTAAGATAAAACCACGAACATTTTCAGCTGAAGGGCAGACCTGTTCCCCACAGGCATCCACCACTGGCCACCAGCAGACACCATTATGAAGCTAAACATTCCTTTGGTCTTTTTCCCTGTCCGTTCTGAGGTTTTATGTAAATAGCCTGTAGAGCCTTCTCCTGAGAAACTTTCCTAACTCAAACATACCCAAATCACAGTATAATCAGATAATTAGACTGCAGTCCCTGCTAAGTCTACCATTACCACTTAGAAGCTATATTTAAGGGGTTGGAGGGAAAGGAAGAGGGGAGTTTTATTTCAATCAATTCCCAGCACATTATAGCTATCACAAATGGGAACCTATGCTTTTTAGCAGAGGAATTTACACTTTGGAAATTTGTTTAAAAGAAAAAAATTGTCTAATAATTTGTGGAAGGATTTTTTTGTGGGTTTTTTCTTGATGGAAGAACTAGAATCAAAAACCTGAACTCCTGAACCACCTCCCTTCAGTCCCAAGACGGATGAAATAGAGCTTTCCCGGAGAGCCAAGCACTCATGTCACTTTTAACCATGAAAAATTCTCACACAAGAGCATGTAAAATCACTGTATCAGCTCCGTAACAGAAATGCCTACTGCTACAGATCTCATTATAAGAGGAAGAGGCCAAACTGAAGTCGGGAACTGGTGGAAAGACAAGCTTATCTTGTCTTGAGGTGACATTTTAAGAACACCGTTCTGTGTCTACAAACGTTGTAAAACATTAATATGCTGTTCACAATATTTTATTTTTAACTCAAAAATTAAGTTACTGTAAGACATTGTTTATCTTCAATTTCCTGGCTTTGAATCACCCAATAACATGAATTACTTGGGTCCTCCTTCGCTTACTGCACTGTTATCTTACTTGCACACGAGAGAGGATATAAATCACAGAATATTAACTGAAGTGAGATGCTTTGTCCTTATTTCATTAGGGTTTCTTCACAGCAGGGACTCCTTGCAGCCCATATTAAACTGTAATCACTTTGTCTCCCAAAGTTTTAGAACCCATAGCCTGCACGCATTAAAAGCAGGTTTCATCTTTGTAAACATGCAGGAAAAAAAGGGATGGGCAAGTTATTCACATTTTCAGGCTTAACAGTTTCACTTCAACAGCATCTCCTTCCCAGACCCATGCATGCAGCCACAGCAATCCACATCAGGCATCTTCACTCAAAGCAGGCAACGCTGGGGGATGAGGGGAGCGTTAAATATTTGGCAGCAGAGTTTGTGCTGGTAAGAGAAGTCTGCAAAGAGCAACCAGCACAACGCAGCCACTGGAAAAGCAGCAACCAGGGCAGGCAGATGGGCCGGTACCCAGCGAGCCACTGGCTAAAGCGTGTCAGGAATCTTGTGAAATAAGACCTGAGATAACAATATCTAATTGGAGCAGAGCTGGGTCACCTTCATTTCACCGTTTGCACACAACATGGATAACCCCAATACAAATGTATAAAAATCTTCTTGTATCGAGTCGTAATATATACTGATTTATATGTTCTTATATATAAAAATATCTATCAATATAGTTGGACAGATGTACATACATAATGATTTCTAAAGCAAAATCTAAGCTAGAGTTGTCGATGGGGCAGACAAATCCACGGGTTAAAGTGTACAATAGATCATCTGGGACTTCACCAACAATGGCATCAGATCCACCTCAGGGTTCACATTAATTTTATTGCTAAAGCAGTCTGAGTACTCTTCAGAAATACATTGAGTGAAGTAGGCGATGTGCTGAGGGCATCTCTTACACAAGGTACCACTTCTTGGATATTTTCAGTCACAAGGAAATTGGGGAAATGAACTTGAGCTTCATCTGACCTGTTTAAATATGCCCTGGACACCAGTGCTCCCTCTGCTAAATTGGTAATCTAGGTGAGCTAATTTTACCAGAACGTATTCCTTCAGAGAGATCTCCTTGGAAACTATAATTATCTAGAGATTTTAGAAAATCTGGGGCTACACTGCAGGATCACATGCTGGAAGACAGACCCCAAAAGGACACTGATTAATGGGAGTCCCATCTGGCCCAGGGGAGTGACAAAACGCAAGGCAGAGCAAGGTCTTACAGTCACAGAGCACAACAAAACCCTGGGGCAATGAGGATACTGGAAGAACAGCATCTTCTGGAGAGAAGTTAGGATTGTTTGCACAGATCAGAGTCCAATTTTCAACCAAAATTGAGTGTGCATAAAATCAAGCACACTAACAGACCGGAAAGCCCCAGTTAATCCAAAGGTTTACCACTCGGCTGGGACTCCAGGTAAGCAGGATGGCTGGGAGACCGGCAGTGCCACCTCCCAGGTCTGCAGCACAAAGCACTGGCTGTCACAAGCTCATTCTTACAGTGGGTCACATTCTATACCTGAAGCTGATTTCCAAAGGGCTGAAAGCCACCCCACCAAACCAAAAGCTTATCGGATGCAAAGTTCACATCCAAAGAGCAAGCTGAGGAGAACATCGCAAGAAGAGATTCCAAAGTTTGCATAACCTGTTACATAACTAATTTTACTTCACAGGGGGGGAAATTAGGATAAAAATAAGTTTTGACCATGTTAATAGTAAGATGCCTGTGATATTTCATCGATTAAATTTAATATCATTAATTTTGAATGCACCTCGTAGATCATTCTCTCAATGCTATGCCAAAAATATAATTGAGTCTTCATTAAGTGATGGGGGGGAAATGGGAGCTCTTTCCCCACTATGCAATTCAAGGTTAAGCTGCAGCTCACTAAGGATTGTTAAGAGCTGCCAGGCCCTCTCCTTCAGAAACCAGACAAAAAGGTCTGTATTTTATTCACTCCAGATTCTGCCCCCACCACCGCCCCCCAGCCCCTTCTTCCAGCTTGCCAGTAACCTTGGAAGAATGACATAGGTGGAGCTGCTAAATAAAGGCAGATTTACCCATGTGGTCAAAGGAGCTAATGAAAAAGGAAATGACTTCAAGCTACAACTAGACTATGCTACCAGCCTTCACTACACAAAGTTGAAATTTAAGTTAAATTCAAAATAAACCAAGTGCATTTCCAGCCACCTGCTCATCATTTTATCTTTGTGGCAGCAGCGCCAGGACAAAACACCTCCCAGCCTTACCTTTAAAATCACGGCTGCATTTGGTCACCCTTCTCTTATTTGTGTGTCATGCTGGAAGAAATCAACTTTCTAGCATTTCACAGCAAACAACTAAACAAAAAAGCAGGTGATTTAATACACAAAAGACAACACCACTGGTGTGAGCGTGAAAGAGCAGAGCGGAGAAGGCACGGACAAGCGATCTCTCAATTGCAGACATTCCTGGTGGTTAATGACATGCTGCTTTGTTTTTATTTCAACGTGAAGTTCAAGAAACTAACACCTGTCCTTGAAATCTCTCCAGAACTCTACCCAGGCTTACAAACTGTATCTTTGCCTTCAGAGCTACGCTGGCTCCTCGCTTCAGTCTTTTTAAGTACAACCTTGGGTTTTTGCGCCGGTTCCAAGCTGGGTTCCCTTTTGTGTTAAACTACAAGAGAAGGAGTAGCAACAAAATCTAAGTCATCAATGGTTTCCTCATCATTCCAAAATAATACATTAACTTTCATCATCCTGTCCTGCACTTGTGCCTCTAGATCACAAGATCCTTATTAGACTTTTTTTTCCAGCTTAATTGGTTTCTGCCATACATTTTTTGCATGAGAAATTTTTTGTAGCGTGGGTACTTTGAGTCTCCCCAAATCACTGATCCATTATTGATCTCAGATGAAAACACACCATCAGTTTTTCACTGAACTATTGATCAAGCGAGGTCAAACCTAGCAAGATCCAGAGTATTAGAAATCCACAAGTAAACAGATGGAATGAGCTACGGCATTTCCAATAACATATAAGGAAAGGAATTTAGAAAATAGTATTTAAACAGCTTGTTGGACTGCAGACTACTTGTAGCTGGGCTGCAGCTGATCATGTACTGATTACAGGGAAAGAACACAATCCTCATTTGCAGGGAAAAAACCCAACTAACCACCACTTTCTGCAAATTGTTTCTAAGCAGGCAACTTCCCCAAGCTTCTGCAGACACAGCCTTTTTTGCTCAGGCACATGTAGCTGATGATACTTCCCATTCTGATACACTCACCAACAAGTTGGTACACAAGGGCTGACTGATGAAATCTAGTTGGTTTGTTGTTTTGGTTTGGGTTTTGTTGGGTTTTTTTTTTTTTAAACAGCTACATTCAAAGCTGGGCATGCAATCTTTTTCTTAAATAATTACTATGGCTTATTGTCCCACAATTTCTTTTGTTTTAATCCCAAATACTCTAGCAAAACCACTTGCAAGATATGAAAGTAAGCCAGATGGAAGACACTGAGATTTCCAGGCACTGCACCACCCAGCCCAGTCCCAGCTCACCAAGAAGGAACCAGTGCTTTTCCATTTCTCAGCTGTACCTGAAGGTCAAGGAAATCGCTTTACTCGGAAGCCTTCTGAGGCCAAAGCTGGGTTTTGAGGGGGC
>VXBJ01000364.1:447645-485472 GCA_013400055.1 Nycticryphes semicollaris
TGGCCCAGCAGACCCCCAGCACAGAGCCCAGTACATCGAGTGAGGGGGATGGGGCGCCCTGGGAATCCCATCCTGCCGTTTCCATGGCGACACCAGTTGAGCAGGGAGCGCTGTGTGTGCAATAACCAGGCTGTGGATGCACCGCGGTCCCTCTCTTGGAAGGAAGCGCCGATGGAGCAGGAGGAAGACCCCCAGACAGGGACAAACACAGAGCGGGTCACACAAAGCCCCATGTAATTCAGAACGAGCTTGAAGCCTCACACTCAGTTTTGTGTCACATGAATACAAAGGATAAAGAAACGTGTGTTATCTCAGTTAAGGTCAGACACAAAGAACAGCACAAATTGCAGGAAGTCAGTGGAATTTAAATATTATGGGTTAAGTGTCACATATTGACTTTTGCCTTACCTGTAAGGCAGTTTCATTTGCTGCGGCAGGAGGGGAAGAAAGAACCGTTTTATACACACTCACACTTTCCTAAAAGCTGGTATTCACAGAAGTCCCAGTGAAGTTTTAATAAAGAACTGGCTAACTGCTGCAGACACAGCGATTGCTGGCTCCAACCTGTGGTGTGCAGCATTTGAGTTACCCAGTCATGCTCTGAAAAAGCTTCTGTTTTGTTTTTTTTTTTTATTTTTATTTTCTCATTTCCCTCCAGTCCAGTTTGTGAAATGAAAATAAAAACAAGAATAACTTACCCTCAATAAAAATCTTGGGAGATATAACTTTGGCTGTTATTTACCTTTTGAGATGTTGGTATCTGACTAGTTTTCTGCTACACTTCTTTAAAATAGCCTATTATGAGATTTGTATTGAAAATCAATCACTAAGAGCTGCAGGTAGTCCTGGCCTCCCTTTGTGTTACAAGGCACATTAGTCAATCTGAAATAAAGCATTATCATCTGACTCGCAGCCCGCGCCATGTAAATTCTGGATGTGTTGTGCTGCCCGTCCCAGAGACAATGACATCGCTCGTTTCCATCTGGGATTTGTTGAAAGTAAAAGTGTTATGGTTCCTTTCAACTATTATTTAAAAACTACAGCTAAAACGTGAGTGTTTGTCCTCGCAGCAATGGTGAAATAAAAAGAATATAGGAAAGAAGAATAGTTTTGCAGTCAATGCCACTCCAGCAGTTACATTTTTTCAAACTAAGCTTTCAGCAATCAAAAATGGGAAAGATTATAGACACAGAGTCTGCAATTCAATTCCAAAAAATCTTTGTTAACAGCAGCAATGAAAAAAAAAAAGCCCAGAAAATTCCTCCACTTAAAGCACTATCTCAAACATACGCTTACAGTCCTGGAAATCTTCGAGAGATTTAGGCTGTTAAACAGCTGCAGCTCAGCTTAGAATGAACATTGCAAATAAATGCTAATGAGATGCTTATAGATCCTGAACAAATTGATTTACTGAGATCTTGTTGAGTGTCTCTTATCAAGGGTTTGTCAGAGTAAACAACCAAATCCTTATAAACAGAAGAAGTGACTCATTCATTGGAACTGGAAAAAGGCAGAAATAATAACCTGAGCTTTAGTTGAGGAAGACAATAAAACAAGCCACATACACGTATACGCACAAGTTATTACAAAAAAAAGAAAAGATACTTTTGCAGC
The DNA here is from genome assembly GCA_013400055.1 of Nycticryphes semicollaris. Taxonomy (NCBI): domain Eukaryota; kingdom Metazoa; phylum Chordata; class Aves; order Charadriiformes; family Rostratulidae; genus Nycticryphes; species Nycticryphes semicollaris. The sequence continues at coordinate 449,260 of VXBJ01000364.1, forward strand.
CACAGCTACATTTTCATGCCTCTGAAGAAATCACTCGGCAAGGGAAGCAGTGAAGGGTATTGGTAAAACCATGCCTATAGCTCACCGGGAAGTTACAGATCCATTTGCAATGCCATGATTATATTTAAACACTCAAGAAACAGTTCCCAATGTAAGAACTGCCTGTACTAAAAAAAAAAAAATAATACTTACAGAGGGCTTTAGAATAAGCCCTATTAAACCAGATGTACAACAACTTCATGTTCACTTGTTGGTTTATTGCACAATGCTCTAGTACAAGCTGTGTGTGCAACCAATGCCTTGGAAATCAAATCAGTAGTAAACCCATCTTCTTAAAAAGAATCTAATTGTGCATAAGATTATATACAGTTATGAACAGTAAATTAGAAAGAAGGTAAAACTTCAGCAGCTGCATATGAAAATAAGAAAGAATGCTTCTAAAGCAATAGAACTTAAGATGATTGCACAGTATTGTAACTAGGGTTTCTGCTTGGCCAGTCACCTATAAAATACAAATGTTTGATAATTTTACAATGGTAGGCAGGGAAGGTGATAAACACGTATCCTCTGGCCAAGTACAGCCAGAGAGTTTCTCTCACAAAACACTGAGACTGAGAAATTGAAATTCTCAGAACTGAGCAAAAAGAAAACCAAGGGCCAGTTTATTAACACTAGTAGTCTTTGGGGAGGCTGTGCAAAAAAACATGCAGTAGGAAAAGCGAAGAAATGCGAGAAAGCTTAATCCCTTCACCCTTTTGCTCTCCACAGCTCCACTTACTGAAATCCTGGCAGCTCTTGGGGGAAATCAGATGCACCAGACTCAACTTCCTACTCCAGCAGCACCACAGAGCCAGAGTTAGAGTTTGGCAGCAGATCCTCCCAAAAAGATGTTGTTCTCCATTTATTACTAGGTACTCCACAGCACCCTGCAGTTACTCACACAACAAGGAGCCCGGAGGAGCAGCCCCTTCCTACTAGAGGAAGGGTAGGGCTTTAGGGTATTTTTCCTCCAATTTTGCCACAGACCTTCATCCCTCACCAAAGCAGGACTACATCAGTTATCTGGAGAGCACATTCCCCTCTCAACTAAACAAACCCAACTCCTCCAAGGTTTCAGAATCTCCTTTGGAGCAGGAGAGCACATCTAAACTAAAGGAAAAATCTCCAGATTCTCTATGCTCATAGTTTACAACATAAAGCAAGTTCAGCATTTCTTGAAGCACCATCATTAGGAGAAACAAAGTCAAGGTTTTCCCCCAAGAGACCCAAGCATCCCAAGTGAGTAATAAATGCATTTCTAGCAACTGCAAGCTGTGAAGAGAAAGGGAGGCGGAAGGAGGGGAAGAAAGAAATGTGTCATATTGGTTTGTGTGCAACAGAATTCTTGCCAGGAATGTTCCTGCTCACATTCTATGTCCTTCCCATGAAGGTGCACCACTGCCACAGTATAACCTGCTTCTGCATCCCTTATTCTCCTTTTCGCTAGTTTTTAAGTACAGTCTCCTTTAAGTCAGTAACTGCCCTCTTACAAATGGCGATCGATGGAAAATAAGTCTTTTCAAACTTGAGCCATTTACAGAATCAGTACAAGGATATCAAAATAATCAGGAAGCTCTTCTATCTCCCTTCAAACACTTCACAAGCCAGAACTACTACACAGCAATACAATACAATAGAAATGTGCCTTTTGTGAGAAATGCTCATATTTCTGCAAACCAGTTCTCCTGGAGAGAAAGTTAAAAAAAAAAAAGATTGCTGTAACTGACTCCCACTCCCAGCTGTGGAGCTTAAAAACAAATCAACTCACTGTCACAGACACAGAGCCACCTACAATGTCTATATAACTGTGCCTTGACCAGATTGATGTTGTCTTTGTTTTGGTTTTTTTTACCCTGGACTCTCAAACTGAGAAAGATATGGAAAAGGGGTTTATATAGATATGTACTTCCCAAAACACTCAAGACAAGAGAAAAATATCCCTCTTCATCATCTCTTGCTAGGCAGATCTCCCAGAAGTAACCTTGTTTTTGAGAAAGATGAGACTAAGAGAATGAAGATAGAGATGATAGTGTCAAAACAGGACAAAACAGTTTAGTTTATCAAATTCCGGTCTTTCTGAACATGCCAGCAGCAGTCAGAATTAAAACTATCTTTGAATTTTAGAAAACAAAGGAAACCCAGACCCACGTGCTCTAACAAACTTACAGTCTCCCACCTGAAAAGTGACACAGTTCAGAGCACACTCCACCTCCAAACATAAAGCCAAGTAAGGTGCACCAGAGGAAGAGGGTGCATCCGGACATAAGGCTGCTAAGAGCAAAGCTTGTTGTATGAAATCAGGGTATCCGTAAAACCACTTCATTTGAGAATCAGTTTTTGCTCTCCCCAATTCTTCTTCCGAGAGTTGTCTCAGCACCTACCAAAGCCAGTAAACCAGAGTATAAACTCAAATATTACAACTAAGTAAGCCTACTTTCTTCTTTCAACAAGTCCAGATACTATTAACTGTAATAACTATCCAAAAAGGCACCAAGTAGCATTTCAAACGAAGTCTTATACTCTGGCAAAAAAGTAGACCATTAACAGGTGGAAAAAAAAACCCAGAGGAAATTATGAGATGATCCCAAACTGAATAATAAGGTTTGGCTTTAGCGTTTTGGGTTGTTGCTGAGCAGATATCAGCACTAACCTTTGTGATAGGAGTTTCAATAATGGTGTGTTGGATACTTTACTTCCATCCTCCGCAGCACAGTAATGGCATTTTAAGCATATACAAAAGAGAACTGCCAGATCTGGATTAACACCACCACACCACACTCCTGCATGCAAACCAACAGCTCCTGTGAGCTGCTCATTTCCCCAGGATGCCTTTTTGCCTTCAAAAAAAAAGCAAAATCTCACTGAAAAAGCTGAAGCCACTCTTGAACCCATTATAACAAATTAAAACCAACCAAACATGCAAATGTTTTTAAACAAGCAAGAAGTCTGCAAAGATGGGGATCACGAATACAAACAGCATTATTCTTCCACATTCAGGAAATAAGCATTCTTGAAGGTAGAGCATTTTGCAAAATCAAGTAGCTTTGCAATGCCACAGTGGATAAATTATTCCAGAATCAGCTAGAAAGGAATTGCTGGAAGCCACATATTTTCAGCTGTTTCCAAAACCAAGCTTTCCTTCCGTGGAAGAAAACCTCTTCTCCAGACTCAGCTCCATCATGTGTACCCGAGAGATGTGCTTGCAGTAGAGTCCCCCCAAACCTTCAAACTCCAATTAACTTACAACTCCTTTTCTATCATTAGAACCACTTCAGTGTGTGGCTTTGTCCTTTGGACTAGAACAGACTAGACTTTGCTCTTTATACTGTGAACTTGGGACTAGAATAAATAAATACCATTCAAACCCAAAACTTGCAAGCGATGTATTACTGAATCTCTCAAAATTACTTCCAAACCCACAAGTCTGCAGCTCCCACTTCCTCCTGTGCAGGCCAGACTTTCCCATTCTTTTGTTCCTGCAAGAATAGAATTCACAAAAGCCTAACAACGAGCTCCTGAAGAGCAGCACTCCACGGCAAAACACAGCACAGAAATGATTTGAAGGTTGTGGTTTATTCATTTTAATTTGCGTCTCTAGGGAAAATCTAAATAAAAGCAAGAAATGCAATAGCTAGGAAGGAGCAACAGTAAAGACAGAATCATCCAGATGTTTACTTATTCCACAAATCACTGGCATTTTTCCAGACACAAAAGGAGACGATTTGGGGGTTTAGCCTACACTAAAACTCCACCAATACAACAGTGTCTTTCCTGCGTCCTATCTTTTCCGTATTTAACTCTTTGTATGTCACCCATAAGCTCTTTGGCAGAGATACGGAGTATGTGATACAGGGCCACATCTGACATGGCCCAAGCCTTAATTGCAACTCTTAAACATCACTTCAAAACAAGCACGTGATTTGGTTTTCCTGAAAAGGAGACCAACATCAGAGGGGTGCTATTCCAGTGAGGCAGGACAAGAGGTGATGCTGATGGTCAGACTATTTTCTCCTTTACAGATAAGCAGGCAGGGAGCTCCAGGTGATTTACAGCTGAGGTGTGTGCAAGCAGAAAGGCACTGCCTCTCACTCGGGTACTGCGTAAAGCATTTGTGTACATAGCACAAGGAACGCACGGTATTTCCAGAAAACATCCCAGTCTAGGGTTAGAAGCTCCATTTCAAATCCACCATGTCATTACCACCAATCACTTGGGATTTCTCTCATACTTTTAAAGACACTGTTAGACCCACCTAACATCAATCCGCTGCGAGGCGCATCCATCACAACTGCTGCACCTTCCCGCTCCTAAGGGAAACCTCCCGGCACACGCTTCAGGCCAAGGAAATACGCAGTCTGCTGGCAAGAGAGGTCATCAGGTATCCTGATGCCACTTCAATGGACAACCTTACCCTTTTTACAGCTCCTGCTAATCTATTTCTCATTCTTTATAGATGGGAGTTACCTGTGATCCATTTGGCAGTTAGAGACTTTGGTGACTTTAGACACCTCAAAAAGAGCACAATCTAAAAGGGTTATTTGCAATGAAGACACACACAGGTTTCAAAAAAAAATGTAATGAAAACCATGGCAAGCACATTCCATGTCTCCCCTATAACACTGAGAATGCTGCCTTATTCTGCTAATGCTCAAGACTCCAACCTTGAGCAATCTAGAGTCATTTAGCCTGGGAAAGACCTGTAAGATCATCAAGTCCAACCATAAACCTAACGCTGCCAAGTTACCACTAAACCACGTCCTTAATCGTCACATACTCAGTGCTGCCCGTACAAGTGGAAAAGCGTGTGCCATATCTCCCTCTGCAGTCAGAACATGACACAAATTAACATGAACTATGATTTCTGCCATTGATAAGAACTTAATAGAAATTTATATGCAGATCCAACACCTATAGAACAGGCTCAACTTACAAACTGAGAAGACGACCAGAGCAGAAGCCTAGTAAGGCAGCGATGTAAAAAGTTCCTCCAGAAGATCTTACAGGACCTAATTTTTTATTGAGGAAATTAGAAGGCAACTCAAGGGAAGCTGTTGCTTTCACAAAATGATGCCACAAAACATGAGATTCAATTCCAGAAGCTGTATCTGAAGATGCCACATTTTTAAGACAAATGAATGACCAAGTGACTGGGTGACCAAGAGGTGTGGAAAGCTCCCCATTACTTAGGCTCTTCTGATCAAAACTGGAAAATTCCCAAGGATGCACTGGCCGTCACAGATCACACCTCCATTGTGGAGACACACTTGTTTGAATCTCTTTAGGAAGCAATCACATATAAATCCTGGAACTTTTGGTTAACAGGTACTGAATGTAGATGTGGTAGCGTATCTACAGCTCACATTTCTAGTTGTGAAAAGGAAGTAGTGACAGCTCTGTTTTCTACCCGATACACCATAAGAGTGTACTAATAAAAACCAAAACATCCCTTGCAGCAGAGAACGGGCACTGTGTGTCACAACAGCGTCAGTATTTGCAAAATACAACGCTCAGTGAATGGAGAAGGGGAAGCTTAAGTTTTGTTTAAGCAGGACACGTTTCCTAGAGTTGCCACCACTTTGGTTAAGAAAACATACATAATACCACACTGGACCAGACCTACAGTTCAGTTCCCAGCAACAGTAACAGAGGGTTGGTTTTGTGGTGTTTTATTTTCTTAAAGTGAAAACAGCCAAGTCTGGCCATTCTCTATAATCCAGCCCCCTTGTAGTCCTCCAGTACCTACAGCCATTACAAGGAACTGCAGGGGGTAAATAGCTGCTTAGACTTTTGCTGTCCAGTTACTGACCTGTTCCTTCATCAACGCAGCCAACCCCTTTCTGAATTTGCTGTCTGCCTCCAGCCTCCTGCGGCAGAAAGTCCCAGAAGTTCTGTCCCCACTGTGTAACATGGTTCTCTCTATTCTCTGTTTTTAACCAAGCTCCGTGTTTCACCAAGTTACCCATAGCTGTAACTCCAGGGTTTGGTGAGGAACACTGTGCGCTCACCTCAACTGCTGCCTTCCTGAGTCAGCAAACCTCAGATCCTTCTCCAACCTCAGCCTTCTCCACCACAGACCAAGTACTTAGAGAAGGTTTAAAACCTACTACAACTTCACTACTTCTTTCCTGAACTGTGGAGAAGAGACTAGAGCTGCACACACCACTGGGGTTTTTACAGAGCAACCAGTGATCTTCTCAGTATCCTCAGAATGAGACACCAGGCTCCGTCCGCCCCAGTGAGGGACCAAGCTCCTGTCTGGCTGCCACTCTGTACTGGGCTAATGCCATCGGAGAACTGCCAGCCCTGACCCCAGGCGCTGGAACTGCCAGTGCTGAGCACAGCAGCAGGTAGTTTCAGTTTGGATCATTTCTCCCCCCAAAGCTTTACCTATGCTGAAGCTACAGTGATGTTCACCTGCTGCTTTTTCCTCACTCCCTCGATGCTGTGAGGTCTTTCTGTAGCTTCTCACTGTCAGCACAGCCCATGACTGCCTCAAGCCACAGTCTGGCACATTTCACCACACAAGAACACAGCTGAAGACAAAACATGTAAACTTTATTTTCCTGTACATTTTTACAGCAGCTAAATATATCCATCTCAAAACAGCAATACTGGTTTGCACCAGAGTCTGTGTGGTAAGAGCCATACAGCAAAGTTTTATGGAAGAGATTACTATGTACCCCAACATGTGTATGCACAACACGGATACCCACTGGGACCATGTTTTCTGCCACTCAGTCACTGAAGCAACAGCTTTAAAAAAAAGCTGCACTGAATTACAGGTTATGCCCAAGGCAAAACAAAAAAGCCAACTTAAGGTAAAGTAACAGCTTTAACAGCTTTCAAATCACAGCAATTAAAAATTGCTTTGCATTATGCAAAGGAATATAATGTCAAACTACAATGACAAGTCATAGTAACACTGAGAAATAAAAGCATTACTGAGGTGACTGCGATGCTGCAAAGTGCTCTTTCAGTGACCAGCCAGGAAACACTAACACTTGCCCACAATTCCTTCCCCTAAGCAAGGCTAACATTGCTTCCCCTCATCCGCCCTCCTTGCAAAATGGTGGTGGTGGTGGATGCTTTCAAACATCTTCACTATCTTTTCAAAGACAAATTCCCCACCTGCCATCAGACTGTGTTCTTCTCACTCTTTCCGTGTTTGAAATAAACTCCCTGTGGAATCAATCAGACATTTTCATGAACTGAGTCTGTGGCCTAAAGAGAAGTGTTTACCTTCCATAACAGGCCCAGAAGCATAATGCAAGATTTAGAAAAAAAACCAACCCAACAAACCCCAAACAACTACAAACCCCTGAAAAAAGACAAGATGAAGAGTAAAACTATTACAGAACTTACCTATTTATATATATATATATGCCTTTGCCTCTCGTATAATTGCTAAAATGTGGGAAAGAATACAATTTCACACTTCCTTCAAATTACAAAGAACACACATTCTTGAAACATAACGTGACATAAATGTGACAGAAGCAATCAACACCACAGATGTGGGGGATTTAGTAAGGTTTAGGTGTTTGGCTTGTGGGGTTTGTTTTGTTCTTCAACAAAACCGACATCTCATAACTTCAAAATTATCTAGTTTGAAGATACTGCTTCAGAAGTGTATTAAATGATCACAAATTCTATCTTGTCTATAAGTGCAGTTTTGTACCGTTTAAGTGCCTAAAAACCAGCCTACATTAACAAAGTACATACGAGGAATCCTTTTAAATAGGACCCTCCTACAATATTTAACATTACAGTGGGATTTTTAACAGAACTTTTAACTGGTTTTGAAACCACTACTACTAAAATGTGAACTAATTTATTGAAAATTAAAACATAACTTGGTGTGCAGCAATTTTACTCTACTTCAGGCACAGACAAGAATTTTTAAGTGACCCTTTCTAAACATAGAAAATGAACAGCATATGAATAATTTATTGATGGCTTTTGCTTCATGTCAGTAGCTTGGCTGGAGGAAGTGATATTTATGAAGTCCCCGAGGACACCAAGAAGTTAAAAACAGGCAAATATACTACAGAATAACGTAACTACCTCTGCAGAGCAACACCTCAGGTGAGGAGGTGCCAGGGGTCTCCCAACATGAGAGAGTTAGAGTGCCAAAATTCACTGGGCTGGGAGAGGTGAGCGAGCTCATCCCAAGGAAGTTGGTACCTGTCCAACCATACGTAAGTAGAAACACAATCTATATCTAACAGGTATTACAAGGCGGCATTGCAATTTTGAGTGGCTTTTAAGCTCCACTTCAAGCACACTCCTGCAAGATATACCTCATAGCCCAGATTCCAGAGCTTCTGAAAGCAGGCAGGACACGGTGCTGTGGAATGTGTTTTGGCATTTGGAAGCCCTGAGAGGTGCTGGGTGGAGAGGAAGAACTGTGGTTAAGACAGAGCCAGGAAACAGGATGGGACAAGGGAAAAAGCCGCAACCAGGGAGGAAGAGTGTGAAGAGCTCACAGTTAAGAAATCCATCACCAACTCTAAAGCAGGTCCATGGAACAGCACAATCTCAATGGTGAAGAGAGGCTGCAACAGTTCCCAACACACATTTATCTTTTCTTCACACTTCCTGGCGGAAGCTTAATGTTATTATTATTATTGCATCACATCTTTATCCCTAACCAATTCCTCCCCGTGCTATTCCCTGTCCAGCCAGCTGCATCTCCCAAGTGCCACAGCTTCTACCAGGTAAGTTCTTTGCCCCCTGAGCTTGAGTCTGAGGATCCAGGTACAAATCTCTTCAGGCATCTGCAAACAATAACCCACAGCTCTTCCCTAAAGCACCTACCATTTTTACATTGCCACCATTTCCAGAACCAGAGCTTTCATTTAGAAGAAATCCTACATTTGTAGCTGAACTTTGGTACAAATGCAACGCTATCACACACTCAGCCTACCACCCTGAGCTATTTTATATGAAACACTACATCGAGCAATGCTTCTGGCTTCAAAAATATAAAAAGAATCAATATTTTTTTTTCCTCCTCGCACCAGGCTAAATTAATGCCTCAGACTGCAGTGACTTTGGATTAGGCTGGTCTTGTCAATAATTAATACAGCTCTACAGTGCAAAAGCCTAGCAACAAGCTAGATTAACCAAAATCCCTTCTGCTGTGACACTGGCTTTTTTTTCCTCCCTTTGAATGAGTATACTCAAGACTGATAGGAAAGGAGGAGAATCATTATGACCTTNTTGTAGCAATTTAATTGAAATAGTCGCCAACATTACCATCCTTAAGCTGGCCCCAAAAAACTTACCCAAGATCTTAATCAGACAAATTCTTTTCAGGTCTTAGGGATTTCAGAATCCGAGTGCAACAAATGAGAAGCAATGAACAAAGACAGCAGCAACGCTCTCCCGTCAGCTCGGGCACGGTGATCCCCCACAACAACACACCCTCCTTGGAGAAGCTTTAGCAGTCACCCTTCACAGACAGATCACCCATTCCACTAAACCAGTTATAAATGACAGAACTCCCATTAAAAAATTTGAATGGCGACTCGTTAGGGATAGATATGGCAACCCACAGGCCGTGGTTACACATATTCACACTGTCCTCTCTGTATTTTTATATTGCTCTAAAAGCAATGTGCAAGTACTAAATTTAATAAAGCTGCAAATGGCTTGAAAGTAAAAAAAAAAAATCAGTTTGCAAATTAGCAGATCATACAAAAAAAAAAATGTTTTCACCATTTTAAGTATCAAACCATGAAATAAAATACAGAAATTTAATCAGTTGTAGCCTAAACTAATTTCTTTGTAAGAACATTTTACCTCTCCCAGATAATCCTGGATTTCAGCTGTTTGGTTCATCATGCAATCTTAACGAGGCCCCTGCTATTGAAGGATGTGATCTGATTTCTTCTGAGGTCAATGGTTATCAGTAGAATGGAACCACTACAAACTTCTATCCCAAAACTTGAGGAAAGCACTGAACCCGCACACTTTTTTGACAATTTTCACATCTGACACTTGCAAGGATGCTCTTACACTGCCATAGCCCTCAATTTCAGTGTTATGGCAAGCAGCTACCTTTGGTCAACGCTGACATACCAGTTCTGGAGGAGATGTTTGCAGCTTCAAGGAACACAAGAGATGCTGCATGTTAGTCACAAACCGTGCAACTGTTACAAAGTGATAGAAAAAAGTCCTTTTATTTTTCCTTTAGGGTGTGTGTGGGTGTGTGTCTTCTTCAAAGCAGGTGCTCGGACTGTCTTTATTTTCCTAGGTAAAGGCAGAAAGAGTGAACAGTGAAGAGTGGAACAAATTTTGAGAATGACAGTTCTAGTACTTGTGGCCGGGCAACAAAAATATTAACTTTATTACTCAACTCTCATATTTAAATAAATAGCAGGTTAAACACATTTGTATAATAATCCCTAAAGCTGTGAAGTGACAAATGACTCAACCTTAGCCATCCTTCTAGGTGCATTCCCAACAACTACTCCATCTCCACTCTAAGGTTTTTTTCCTTCCCCTTGGCATCACCTACAGGAGCAAGGTACAAGCTCAGACCTCTTCACATCCCGTGATGAAGGATAAACCAGCTCTTCTCCATCAGTCTCAGGTGAACTGAACTCAGACAGGAAGGAGGGTGGTGAACTCTTAAAGACTGTTAAAGGCAAATAATTCATGTTCTTCATTCAAGTGACTGTCTACACTTCTATACAAAATAAGGGTGATTACAAATAGCACCTGTGATCAAGTACCATTTGCATATGAACTGAAGGAAAGCCCTTATTTCAAGAGGAATCACAGGACAGATCCTTTAAAGAAAGCTGCATTACTCCTGGACCATTTAGTCAGTGAATTACACTGTAAATAAACACTTCACAGTACCTGAATACACCTGCCTTTGGCACAGCTCAGAGGAAGCCACCGCTGTTGCTCACGGTATTACAGAACACTTTTAAAGGGGAAAGGATTTCCTGCAGACCCCGACACATTGAGTGAGATACTACTGTTGAGGAGGCAGTCCTCAGACCGTTCTGGCATGGAGATAAAAAAAAGGCAGTAGGTCCAAATGAAAATCCCTCCTGCTTTCAAACAAACTACAGCAAACATTAAGAGGAGCTTCCAAATTAACACATAAAGCTTAGAGAAAAACAGCAGACAAATCAGGTAGAAATGAAATGCTCTTCTGGTTAAAAAAATTTTGGAAACCTGCTAAAGGTTACTTCATCCTCATGGAAAGCCTCCTACATAAATCACCAATGCTGGCACTGTTGGGAACTCAGTGTGTGATAATTTATAAATACACCCTGCACGGCAGGTAGTCCTGCCCCATACCTCTCCCACATACCACGGGAGACTTTGTTTAAACACACCTAGATCCTACGTTTACAGTTTCCCTTTCGGCTGAAATTTGTCTTTTCACTCAAAAGACTTATCCCCTGCCCCAAACTACACTTAGTCAATATTTACTAGACCTACATGCAGTTTATTAAATCAGAATCTTTTTTCGTGTCCATTTGCTTACACATACAAAGGTTTTCCCAACCAAATCTGCTACAACATCGATCCATGCAGGCTTTAAACTTTAAACTAGTGGAGCTGCAAAAAAATCCGATACATTACCACAAGGGCCACATCAAAGTAATTTAGCATAACCAGAAAATATGCAAAGTCAAATTAAAACCCAGTCCTTTTCATTAGTGGATGGGGAAGTCTATTTATGTTCAGGCATTCTCTACTTAAAAATTACCAAAAATAGTCCTTAAAAAGTTTGCTGCCCGGTTCCTTAGAGCTTGACAAGCGCTAGCACTGTCGTTACAGTGCCCAATATATCTTGTGTCTGTACTACAGCCAAGACCTAAGTCACATAAGGACACCAGAACCAGCACGGACCAAGAGTTTGCACTGCCAGGGTCAAGAGAAACAAAGCATTTTCATGAAGCACGGCTGACATCAAGATCAGTATGTGCTAGGGAGTCTGTGCTGGGAGTCAGCAACTTCTCAGTGTTTGTGTGATCAGCTTGGCCAGTTGGCCAACTGACAGGTTCCTCTGGTCAATGGGCTTTCTTTTCTTTTCCAAACCTGTAGATATGGGTACCAGCCACTGAATTCTAGAGCCCTAGGCTCAACACACTGCAAATCCAATTCAAGCAGTTGGCAACCCCCCAGATACTGGGAAATCCAGAGCAAAGCATGAAGTATGGTAAGAACACTGCCTGCTTACAGCTCTCAGGTGACATTAGGAAAGTCAAGTCCCAAGAGCAGACCCTCCACTGCCTTCTGCCCCAGCACCCCTCCTCTTCCTCAAGGAAGACCTACTATTCTTCACAGACCTACTTTCATTAATACAAGAAATCTCAGCCCTGCACAAAATGTAGGTGGACTATCCTTTGTAATATTTTTTAAGCAAACCTCTATTTTCTTTCCCCAAAATACAGTGTTTCAAGGAGACGAGAGGAATACAATTAGTGCATTACCATGGTGAGAACATCATTATCTCCCAGGCAGCAGTTGGGGTGGCTGAGCCACCACTCAACCAAAAAACTGAGCCTCGTGAAGATGAATCCACACTTCAACTGAGAAGAGCCTGGTGACAACACCTACAAGCTTTCTACGCAAGTCACATCAGCTCCTATAAAAAAAAACCCAAGTAAAAATTTTCAAGAAACAATTACTGTTGAGATATTGGACCTTTTTCACTCTTAGACTACAGTGGTGTCAACACGAGCAATATGGCAGAAATGCCCAGCGTTTGTTATCAATGAATCTAACACAGCAGCTGGATAAAACCTGTCCTTGCCATCAAGGAGAGACATCAACGCACAACCTGGATTAGAAGACAGAGCAGATGGGTGTAGATGAGTAGAAGAGTTGTCAGCTGAAGGTCTCACCAGTTCTGCAACACCCTAGTTACCTTCTCTGAATATTATATTGCAGGAATAATAGCAAAATTCTGAAGTGGAAAACGAGTATTTCCAGCAATAACAGAAAGTAGGAAAAACAGACAGTAAAGGAACACACAGAACTCTTCCTAATTGAATTCTTTTCAAAACTCTTCTCGATGACTCCACCATTCTTTCAGCTTTAAGAGATTATTAAAAATGTGAATTTCAAACTATCCTCATGAGGCTGTTTTAAGTCTTGCACAGCAGAAACCTATAAATGTTGGATCAAATTCTAGCACTTCTTACATTAGTAATTCAATAATAAAATAGCTTTCAAAGTTCTTTTCTGTTATCAAATTAATTTCTAGACCTGGGAAAGGAGGAGGGATGAGATGAGCCCTGCACTTTCATGCTTACATACTACTTACATTGCACCATGTCTAAAGGTCTCAAAAGTCAGGGCATCACGGATCGCGGCGCTGCCCAAACATTTTATTGTCTGTCCTACAAAGTTTCCAGTTTAACAGGAAGATATTCAGAAGGAAGGAAAAGGAACAAGTTAAATGACCTTCTAGTGTTCATTAATGACATAGATTTCTGTTCTCTTCAGAACTAAATCAGTTTAATCACACCCCAATTAGTTCAGTTCAAGCAAGCACGGCCAGCTACTATGGAACTGCACAGAAAGGCAGCCAGAGTTTTGCTGGCTCATTCTACAAGCTGCTAAAACTTCTAAACCCACTGAGAGGCCAAAGCTAAAAAAGAACATAAAAAACTATGTCAAGCTATAATTTAGCTGAGCAGTGAAAACTATGTCCAGGTCAGAGATGGGAAGTGCAAGTCCAAAACCCTTCTATCCACCAAACATCAGCTGCACTCATCTCACCATTTCTAGCTGCTTTTAAGTAAACAAGGCAAGTTTTGTACACATGTGCATAGGTATGTACACGTGTGCACACACAGTCCTGCCTTGCAGAGACTCTTGAGTCTCTATTTGCAACTTTTAAACAAATTTGGCAGAGATAATGATTTCCAAGAGGTCCCACAAAGTGAATAAAAGGCAGTCACAGCGAGGAGGAAGACTTACTGCTGAAGCAGAAAAACGCTGTAACAAACTTTTTAGACAATCAAAAAATTCCACATAGTTCTTCAACACTAGTTACAAATACATTGAAAGAATTCATTACATTGCTTACAGAACTGTTCATTATTTCCCTCCTTCCCAGATTTGTGCTACAGAAACAAAACAATGCAATAGAAATATCAAATACTCCTTTTTGGAACTGTGAAAACACACTTGTAGTTCCACAGTGGTGCTGATTGCGAGGGTAGGGTACACAGAGATACGGTGCTGATTTCTGTCGAAAAGCAACAGTCCAGAACTAGCTGGGACAGCTTCTTCCCTTTCCTTCAAACAAACACTTAACTACAGCATCCTCTCATATTCCTGCTCCAGGTGTCTTCTACAGCTCGCTGCATTTACAACTGAACTTGAGAAAACAGTTAATAAACAGCAAACACAGCTGTCCTCTCCCTTCCAAGGCAGAAGGTGACAAAGGAACAGCAACCGACTGCAACTTCTTTCACCCGCTTGACCAGTTGCCAGCCCCAGTCCTAGGAACTGGTTCCGATTTTCAAAGCAATTACTGGGTAAGGCCCTTGCTACAAGGACAGAATTGCAGTTCATGAAGCACCATCACAGGGACATTCCATGGGGATACCACATATCTCGCAGTATGAGTCCACCAGAGACACAACTACTTCTTAGGAGGAGAATCCACACACCAACTCTGACCGCATTTAAAGCCAGTCGGTCCCTCTGACTTCCCGTGGCCCACCCTCTTCTGTACACTGATGCCTCATCCAGCCACGCCAAGCTCTAGGGAGAGCAAAGAGAAGATGAGGCAGCTGGACAGGGTTTTTAGAAGCATGGTCTGTGCAGCAGTAAACAACTCTGAAGCAGACTACAAAATTAACATGACAAATGTGACGCTTTGCAGCTTCAAAAACAGGTTTCAGCTTCCTCAATAACCTTCTGCTGGAGTCTTTTATTAAAAAGTTAAGAGCATCTGTGCCGAATGGTAAAAGTACTGCCACAAAATATACATTACATGCTAATGGTTTTCCTTCACACCCTGGAAACTAGAGAAATTTCGCACGTTTTTCAGTTCTCCTCAAGAACATTCTCAAATTCAAGAGACACTTTCATATATTGTCAAATTTAGGAAAAAATCCGAATTCAAACTTGCTCAGGTTTCAGAACGGTCATGCTCAAATACAAAAATAGCTACTCCTCATCTACATTGTGACAAGGAAGGAGGACAGACGGATGTTATACTTTTGTAACACTTGCAGTTAGACAACCAATCGTTATTCCAGTGTACTCACATACTGACAGTTCTGATTTACAGTAAGACAACAAAAAACAAAGAAATCACACCTAAGAACACCCTTAATCATCTAAAATTTTCTTCATTCTCACAGACTGCAGTTCTCCACAAAAAAAAAAAAAAAACACCACAAAACCCCACCAAACCACCTACATAAGGGGTGTTTAATTATATGAAAAAGATGCTCCTATCCTTTAAAATCAGTCTACTGTAGCGAGGACAACACAGGCAGGGAATGGCAGTGCAGCAGACTAAGCAGGGCTGGCTGCTGGGTGAGAGTGGGGTTAAGAAACAAAAAAAAACCTCTACATTTTCTCATTGCCACTAATAAAAAGTATTACCAGAGAAAATGCAATACAGGCACCAGCTACAATGCTGTTTTCAGCCGAGGTAAAGTTCAAACAAGGAGAACCAGGGGGACCCCTACGATAACACAAATTCAAGTTCATCTGCTCTTATACCTCCCCTTTTCTGGCTTTCCTTCTCTGTCTTTTCTAGTCCTGCCTAATTTTCCCAAAAGAGAAGCACAGTGGAGTTGACAAGCTGGCAATCCAAACTAGAACCGGAGCAACAAGAAAAATAATGAACATCAGATCCATTTCTAGCAGCAGTGAGGAGTACTGCCCATTGCAAGAACTGCCACAAACCATCTTCCTGCGGGTGGTTAAGAACCATTTTAAAAGCCGGAGCTTTCCCATTACTTGATGTCACATTTCTGACATCTAGCTTATAAAAAAAGAGTTTCCTATTACCAAAGAACAAGTTCATGCTTTTCAAACTCTACAGCGTTCAGGTTGGTGCTCTTCAAATGAGCACTTCATATTGTTAGCAGGCAGGAGCAGAAGTTCACATTTCCTTATAACTTCCTGGATATTTTACAATTGCTTCCCCTCAGGAAGTTTATTCAGTCTTTGCAGCTCCAACACCAACAATTCTTGTTGGGAGGTAGGTTGTCCAAGAATACTAAAAGCACATTCCTAAAACACAGACACAGACCTGTTTCTGGCTCACTAACAATAGGTTTTTCTTTGGCCAAACCTCTCCCTGTAAAGAAGGAGGAGAATAAGAACGAACTGATGGGGTAATGCCCGGTCTCTCAGGGGCTTGAGAACTCATCTGTGAGCACAAATGACAAAGTGAGCTGGGGAACAAGACCGAAAGAAGACAAGCAGCATGAAGTAAATCACCACAGACACTGGGGAGGGGTTGGGGGGGGAGAAAAAGACTTCTTTCACAATTAATTTAACCTAATGCTTCTTCATGCTCCAAAACCTATCCCCCCCATCATCTGAATTCCCTCCAAGACCGTAATGTGTCTGCACATGCGACAGATCCTTTTTGTTCCATTTTTACACAATAACATTTTTACCTGCAACTGATCTTAATGTGCAAAGTACTAATTAGTTACTAAAAATCCATCAGACTTATTTTCCATAGAAGCGCTGTTCTTGAAATTGAAACATTAAGTCACCAGAACTTCTCAGTCAGGAGTTGGTCAGGTGGTAGCCTCCCTGTGCTTAGTCAGACCAAAAGGGGAAAAGAAAAAAAGGAAAGAAGAGCTACACCATCTATTCATTCTATTGCTCTGAATACTCTGCAGAACTAAAAACCCAGAGTTTTGTGTCACTCCACCCCCTGACTGTTCTAAAAATAATCATTTTATTCTTATAAACCTTCCCCCTCGAACCTTGAATGACAATTTTCAAGGTGACACCCTGTAATCACAACATCAAATCTTTAATTTTTGGGCCATTAAAGATATTTTATGTATACCGTCAGGCAATCACCCTGCTTAAAAGCTACCTGTATTACTTTTTACATGATACTACATTAGAAAAATATTTATTACTTAATGTAAGAAATGCATTTTTCTTACATTAAGTAATACAAGCTGCTTTTCTAGAGAATTAACTTGAATGCTGTAAGCACATGGAGAAGTTGTTTGGGTGTCGAGTAGTTTGTTGTTTTGTTGTTTTTTTTTAAACAGACACTAAATGCTTTTGACTTACAAGTTTACCATTTTCTGCTCATTTAAGATCTAGCTGTTGAACAAAAGTCTCTACAGTTGGTGAGCTGAACAGCTTTGATCTCAAGGTCCTATGATCTCTGCTTCTCACACGCACTTCTTAATTTACAGACTGGAACAGAAAACACAGATGCCCTGATTTTTCCCTTCCTTACTAATATCTACTAAACCTTCACCGAAGTGCCGGTTCCTTGCGCTAGCATGAAGCCTAATATCGCCAGAATCCAGCTGATCACTTAAACTTTACTTCCAGCGCAAACCTAGAGACTTCCTCTTCCTCCTTATAAGAATTTCTTTTAAATTTCAGGCTTGTGCTGCCAGAATATTTAGTTGTGTATTAATATAAATGTTGATTTTAGAAGTAGGCAAAACTTTAAATATTTAGCCTGTAAAAAAAAACCTCAGCTTTAAATGATACCCTGTGTTTAAATAATATTTTAACCACCGCACCAGAAAATACTCAGATAGGATTAAACGAAATTTACAGGAGTGAATGGGTCAGGAATTGCTTGAAAATGGGATCTCAAATTTTGTAAAAAAAGGAAAACAGTAGTAATTTCTAATAATTTTATTTTTCTAACTTGCTATTAGTAGCCAAATCTACAAGGGAAACACATCGTAACTAGAACTATTTCAGCAAGGAACTACAAACTATTTTACCACACACGATACCCACATCTGCCGTCTCCACTGCATGTTCATCAGTCTGATTAACTCTGCCTCAGGATGAAGGCTGCTTCTCACTTTCATGTCACTTGACATCTCCAAAGCTCCCTAGCAGCCTTCACTAGTCCGCAGCAACAAGACCATTCAGAAGTCTCAGGTCTGAGTAATATAAATACAGTAGTTTCACCATCAGCTTTTCACCAAAAGGATTTTTTTTATAAGTGTGGACCACAGACTCTGCTAAAACAGCACTAGGAAGTACACATATTATTAATACATCCTACTTATAATTATGAAATTGTGAAGAGATCAACTTCTATCCCTGTTCTCCACTCAAAACAATTAAGAAATGAGACTTAGCTGGCTAATGGAATGAACCACAGCAAGTCCATCCGAGCAAGAAACTGAAGAAACTAGGACACAGGCAACTGGGAGAAAATGAGATTTTAAGAGAACGCACGTGCAAAAGTTCTGCACCCAGAGCTCTTAACGCAAAATAGATTAATGGAAACTACCTAAGTTGCTTTCTAAGCCTGCAAGTGGCCAAGTAGGGAGCAGAGGGAGCATTAGTGCCAAGTTTCAGTAATTGATTGTATATGCTTGCACGCTGTAGCTTTCCCCTCAAACTACATTTTGCCTGCACACGGTTTCTCTTTCTGCCACTTTTAAAGTGATTTATTCTCTTCAGAAGGGGAATTAAGTCTTATTTCAATCAAATATTTAGGACCTTTTAGGCATTAAAAGCCACAGATTACAAAGAAGGAAGGTCAAAACCAGTAAAGTAAGATTAAAATTGAAGATAAGCAACAAAGTAGTAAGGAATGAACAAACAACAAGAAAACAAGATTCAAAGAACTAGAAGGTTTCTGCATCCTCCTTGCAACGTCTGGCTCCCTTCTGCTAAATAACTACTGTGAAGATCTCAACCACACGGGAGCTGATGAAAGGGGTCTGAATATAGGTCAGCAAAGCATTTTGGATCTGGCCACAGACACTAATTAGATTGCTTTCAGTTATTAAAAACAGGAGAAACAACTTCCAAAACAACGGGTTTACCCCTCCAAACATTTTCTTTCTTTTTTTTAATTTCTTTTCTTTAATTGTCAGTGCCCTTTGGTTTCGAAGCAGCTGGTTACTGCCCCAGATGTGCAGTTGTCACCAGAACAGGCAAAATGCGTCAGCGACTGCACTCGGCCAGAGCCTCCAGCGAAAGGAAGACTGAACAACATTTGCAGCAAAGCACAAAAACCGGGGGCGAGGGGTGTCTTTAAATATGTTTTCAAGATATAAAAGAATTCTTTAGTTTTTCTAGGAGAACATTGACTGTTTTGTTTGACTCTGCCAAAAGCCACAAGGCCAAAAAAAAAAAAATCTGGCTCTTTTTTCCCTGAAGTATATACAGTATAGCTCAGTTAATACAAGGCTCCTTGTACCAGCTTGTTTATGCCTTCTCTTCTGTGAAACAAGCCTTTATGTCTCCATAGTGGAAAAACCCACTGGTTTATATCCTTTTCAAGATGTATGCAGCCAATTAAATTGTAAAGCAATACCTGTTTGAAAGTCTAACTCAAAGAAACGATACATTCCTGGCCTGGGACCAGAGCCAAAGAGGTCACCTTACACCCTGCGGTCACGTGAGAATATTCAGGTTTGGGAATTTGGTATTTCTATTTCCACAAAGTAAAATTGGAGGTTGAAAGGATGAAACACTGTGCATTCTGCACACACAAACTGTGCTCGTTTCTCAAGTGATAAACTTAATATTCCGAGGAACAAGGAAAGACAGTTCAAGAGTTCATTGTGATTTCAAGCCGTTCAGAAAGACTCGGGAAAATGACAACTGTTTGTAGCTCTGCTCTTCTGCAAAAGCATTTTTAGTCATGAATAAACTATTACGTGACCAGCCTATATGCATAAGAATGGTATAATCTGCACAAGACAACAGTGAAACAACACATTACAATAAAGTCCACTTGTCAAAGTAACAAGCCAAGTAGATTGATTTCCATATGAAAACTGTTGAAAAGACTGACACATTTTAATTTCCAGTTTTCTTCAAAATAAACAGAATGTGTGTAAAGTGCCACTGGAAACAGCTACTGGGGACAGGGGCAGGCTGGAGAGGACGGCGCTCACCCAACTGCCACGGCATTTTCATGTCAACAGGATTCCTTCACACAGCAGCCAAAATAAAAGATCTACAGGAAACATACACTACAAATGGTAGCAAAAATCTGCTAAATAAAACAAGTGCATACAAATGTAAATTGATTAAGAATCACCAGTGTGATGGGAAGCAGGGCTTAGTCTCATCACCAGACACTCATCGTTAATAGGGACCAGGGCCCCAGATAAAGCAGTCCCCAGGGCCCACCAGCAGCCACCGCTGCCACTTCCATCACTGTGTCAGACACCCCAGTGTCCAACAGCTACACCTCTCCTCTGATCCAAAGAGCCTAAAAGAGGTTGTGCCTTCGGGAAAGCAAGCCAGCAGTACGGCACAATGCAAGGCCACGGGCTGAGCAGCACACACCACCTCCTCTTTCACAGCCTCATGAAAGGACACAAGGAAAGAAGCAGATTAGCACCTTTTTACCTTCTCTGTGGAGTTGTGCTTCAGAACTGCCATCTTGTTTTCAATGTAAGTCGTGCTGCACTGCTCTTTAAGCTCTGGCCAGTAAGAGCCATCAACCTTCCAGAGCCCTTCCAGTCCATATTTACCACATGTGAAGAACCCACCGCCTTTGAGATAGAAAGTGGTGAAACCCCTCCTGAGTCCTCACAAGGTGAGCTTGGCTGCCCTGCTCTACAGCACCAGACAAGTACACGTTTTAAGCTATTTTTAAGTAGGTCTTTGAGCTAAATACTATGCCTTATGCCTGAATTTAGCAGCACACATCTGTACACATGGTACCCTCCATCTCCAGCTGATGCAAACTGAAAATGTATCCTCAAGTTCTCATGCCACGGGGGTTTTCGGACAACTGCTAGAAGTCTAGTAAATTCACCAGTATTAGTATCTGTAGATTTTTGTGACACTTGTGTCTGATAGAAGCCGTCAAGTCAAATTCACAGATTGTATTCTTCTGAATAAGTGAAGTGAATGAAATTGCAGCACTTCCTTTGGAGCTTCCAAGACAAGGCACCGAGCTCTGGTGTATTCTCACAAATCTCTCTGTTTTAATATATTAAACTAGATTGCTTAGCCCACATGCAAAACCCTTGCAGTGACTACATACATTTCATTCCTTTGTCAAGTCCGCACCATGCCACAAAACTGATATTCATGCAAAAGACACTTCCCTACCTCTTTGTTAAAATAATGCCCCGAGGACCCAGGAAAGCTAAAGACAGCTAAGTGTTAAAAGAAATTTTTGGCACAAAATAAAGTTTCTGTGTATTGATTACCTACTCAGTCTCCAGAGAAAGAATTGACTTCATATTGGCGCTGTTAACACCCACCAGTAAGATTCATAACACCTTTCGAGCAAAGGATACATCAAAGGGCTGCAGCACCATTGACTAATGTTTGCATAAACAACATCAAGAATGCACAGCTATTTCCATGTAACCTGTCCATGTCACTGTATTTTGCAGTGTTCCAGAATAATATTTTAACTGTTTAACCTCAGACATCAAAAAAAGTCAATTTTTATGTTTCAGCCATGTGTGAAATCAATTCTGTTGATAGAAATATAATTTGAACATATTTACTTCTTAGAGGCTTTTCTGCATTTGTCTTCAGAGTAATGAAATTCACTTAGCTTTCACAGTATATGTATTTTTCTTGCCAAGAGGTAAAACTCAGGATTTATCTCTCTGGATAAGCCTACGGAGTAGTTCCTCACCATGCAAAAGCATCTGCAGTGTAAGTGTGAACTAAGAACAATGAACCACGTAGACCAACTGCCACAATGGGTTGTGAAAGGCTTCATCTTTGACACCAGTCTTCACATTCTTAGTCTCTCTCAAATTTATCACCAGTAAAATTTGGTATCATTTTGATCCAGCTGTTAACCAAAGCAGGGCAAGAGTCGCTTCAGGTATAAAGCAGTTAAGTGTAATCCCAATCCTTAGTGACCACAGTTACAGAAAGGCATTTCTTAGGCAAATAAAGGTGCATCAACTCAGCCTTCATCCCTCCCAACACCACAAGTGTATAAATGACGACGACTCCTGCTGGGAGGAGAAACTGGCCAGGCTGCGGCCACATCCTTGGGGAGCAGGGAGCGTGGGTGCCTCTGGGGACATGGGCTGAGTCCCTGCTGGAGTTGCAGCCAGCCCTCGCAGCAGCCCCTGGCTTTCCTCGGCATTCCTCTGCTCTCCCGGGCAACGAGCTCCGCAGCAGCAGGACCCCAGCCTACCTCACACAGACACCCCTGCTCCAACAGCCCAGCCTAGGAAAGTCCATCTCCTGGTCTTCACAGCGCTGGTAGTGACTCTGCACCACAACCCTTAATGGCTTGGGGTTTTTTGAGCTTCAAATTAAGGCCTCTAAAAATTCTGTGATACTTTTGCAGCAATGAAAAGCTTTATGTTCCTGCAGGAGGTAACCAGTTTGTAAGCGTTAAGTACAGCAGACTTCTACTCTTGCACTAATGTACTAGAAAAAAAAGAGAACAAGCAAAATTAGAAAGCAAGAGTTCTCATCCTATTTCAAATCTTGGTACAGGCATACCCAGCTACTCTATTCTATTTAACTTCATACCGGAGTGGTCAAGGGTTAAAGCGCTTTAAAAAAAGCATTAAGGAAAAATATTTTTTCTACAATGAGGAACAAAGAGGAACACTTGAGAAAGGCTCTGAGCACCGCAGTAATTGAAAGAAAACAATCCTGAGGAAGGAGGCCCTTGCTTCAGTATTCAGGTTGGGATTTTACATTCGCCTCCTTAGCCAAGTAAATGTATCTCAATAAAACTATTCAATCCCAGTGCAGCTTCCAGGCCACATTAAGGTACCAAGTCCCTCATAAGAATACTCCTCTTCACAAACTTAGCTTTTCAAGTAAACATTGAAAGGATTTCTAATTGCTAGCAGCTATAAAGAAGTATAAACGCTATACTTCCCAATTCTGGACTGAGGGAGGGTATTCTTCTCCCCCCTCACCCCAGTTCTCAGGAGCCCCATTCACCTTGCAGCTTCAGTATCCACACAGACCCTCATGGCTTTACGGTGCAGCACAAAGGAAATACACTAAGCTCCCTGAAAAACCAAATTTCTGTAACTTTATCACATGAAATCCTACTTTTACAAAGCACATACACGTTTATGCATTACACCAGCATTAAAGATGCACAAGTTTTATAATTTTTTTTAATGTAGATAAGTCCCTCCGTTTGCAAATCCAGTGAAGGTGTGAGGGACTTGCATACAAACACTTTACTCACCCACAAAACATCCGAAGCTCGGCACGACATCCAGGGTAGCTTTGCACAGAGAAGAGGGAGACACTGAAAGATCTGTCAAACTCTTTTACCACCACCATGTGATACACCGTGCATGTCGGTGCAGTCGCCTAACAAGCATCTGTGGCACTTTCCAGCTCAGCTCATCACGCCTCTGCCTCCCTCACACATCCGGATTGCAGCCAACTACCTTTTTGTATTTCTGTGTTTCTCCCTTACCTATGTCTCTGTGTACTTTACTCATCTTGTGCAGCTTCTCACAGACACTGTGGAGTCGGGGGAATGCAAAAGGAAGCCTAGGATTTTCTCAGGGTTGACAAAAATAATAATAATAATAATAATAAATCAGCAGATTCACACAGAGGATTTCTGATTAAAATTCAAACAGGGATTTTAACTACAAGATTAACTCGCAGTTTCTTAATGGCTGTTTCGCCTTGTAGATGATGCAACCCAGGTTATATCCACATTCCAGAAGTATAGTCTAAAAACCTCTAGTTTTGTACAACAAAAATCATGAAGCAACTTCAGAAAGATTTTACATGATATTACAAGTGCTCAAAAAGATCTCCAAGTTATCAGCACAGCTTCTCAAATATTTAGTCTCCATTTAAAATGCCTGTCCTATGGCCTACAGCAGTTTAGGTTTGGTGTGACAGCTCCCATCGCTAGATTTCTTTTTTCATCAAGTACAGTAAGGTAAAGAAGTGATGCCAGATGTCACAAAGTTTTAAACAGACTTCCACAGTAAACATTTTTATTGATTGTTTTCTACAAGGCAAAGTTTGAAAGTGCAAAAACAGATGTAAAGGAGATAAATTAAATCAGGTCCAGTTCTATCGTTACAGAGACAAAAAAAATTAGACAAAGATGACAAAGCCGCAGAAATTAAACACTTATCACAGAAACATGTTTTAATTTCACCGAAAAGTTGTGAAATCCAGTTTAGTAGTAACTTCAGAGGCAAATGGTGAGGAAATGCACTACAGAGTTTACAAAGGGGAGGAGTGAGAAGAGCTAACCTGTAAGAAACAGAGCCTCCCCCAGGACAGTGGATTAAAGCAAGAACTCCAGCATCAAAGCTTACAATAAATAATTAACGTGTAACACCTTTGTGATAAGTCACTGAACTCAAGCTTTCTGGTAAGCTAAATGATTTGTAAATGCAAAGTTCTCCAGCTACATTTTTTTTCCTGCATCAAAAGTCTCCTAAGGAAAGGAACTCTCTGAGACTACATTAATCAGCTGGTTTTGCCAAATATTTACACCATCCTAATTTGGTTTTGAATCATGTATATGCTCACTGGCATTACAATTACAAAAATGAGAGGGCTGGCTTTTTTGTAAAGGTGATTTTTGTCCAACTGGTCTATTCAAGCCCATGCTTTCATTTTCACCTCGTTTTCAGCAAGCAGTAATGCACCTGCAGAGTACATTACGGCTCCCTCCTTCCATCAGCTTCTTCCCCTACATGCAAATAGGAAGACTTGAAAACAAGTATTATACTCTTTTATTCTAAAAACATTTAGGAAATGACACCTCAAAATGAAAATAGTTCTATGCAGACACCACTGGAAGCTGTATTATAGCTTTGCAAGAGTATTACAGCAATTACAGAACAAGCATGGATGTTTGGGATTCAAACCGCTGCAGGAGACTGCACAGCTCTAGCAGTTCGTAGCATAAAAAGGTGAAGAATTAATTAAGTGTGGATCTGCTTTTATGGTGATACCCAGATACCATTTGGCCAACATTTAAAGCCCTTTTAGCAATCTCCTAGAAAACCATCCAAAGAGAATTTTCCAAACGATGAATCAGAAAGTGCTCGTTACTGGAATTCCAAAATGCTACCAAAACAACTCTAACAGCTTCCACAATTAAAAGAACAGCACAGCACTAACAACAGGAATATTTCTGCTTGTCAGCAGAGGACAAGGAACAGCTCCCCATTCACACAGCACCTTTGGAAGCCCTGAAAGAAGAGTAAGTGCTGGTTCTGAAACCACTAATAAGGAAGTTATTAAACAAAAAACATCATCAGTAACATCCGTGACAATTTCCTGGCCACCAGGGAACAGACAATTACCCCATTCTACCATTCCCCTCCAGGTGTTTCCAGCAGTGACATGACTTCTAACCTTCATTTTCCAAGGATCTGTGGTAATAGGCAATGCCAGACAATAACTAAACACCTACAAAAAAGGAATTATGACATATGCATCAACCTCTCTCTTGTTGGAACCAAACTCTTACCTTTTTTCTAACACTGCAGGGCAAAGTTACAACTGTCTGAACCTCTCAAGTGCATTTCATATCTTAAAACCATTTCTTGATTGTGTTCTGTGACAAGAGTCAGACATTTTTTAAGCTGTACAAAAATTTTCAATGTTTGGGCTACAGGTACAAGCCATCAACTCACCCTGCAATCCAACTGCCTTTTTTTAATACACGTGACACGCCCCAAGACTGTCCGGGTTACAAGAAATGAGATGCCACGGACACAGGTAGCAACCGCACGTGTCGTGAGTTGAGGTTCAGTCTGACAGTTCAACCCAGCTGCTTTGTATCCCAAGGGAATCCCACTCAAGACAGGCCAGCAAATCTAGCCTTGCTTGTACTAAGAACTCAACAAAAGTCATATTTTTTTTTAAGTGACCACCACCCCCCCATCACAGCCTCTCATTCACTGGGTGCACTCTCAATCACCAACAGCCCTTCAGCATGCAAGCTAAGAATGATATTACATTTCAGGAGCTAAACTAGATTTAAGCCATCAATGTGCTCTGTGTATTCATCTACAACGCTAACAGAAGCAATCAGCTGACAATCTTTCAAAGGCTTCTGCAGAAAGAGGAACGACACGTGTACAGGCTAAACTTGGGAAAAACATTTAACTTCACACAAGATAAAAATAAAGGCAAAAATTATTTCTTACAGGTCCTTTTAATTCTAACAAATAAGCCATGCACATGCCTGAAAATACTATGCTAAAGCAATAAAGGCTGTGAACGATGACTGGGAATGCAGAGAAGGTAAAACTCCAAAGCACAGGCAGTCTCTGCTATGGAGTCAGGACCTGCAGGGCAGAACCAAAGAGAGCACCGATCAAAACGCACACGTAGATCTAGTACCAACAGACTCTTACAGCTACTGCGAGTGCTGGCTTTTTGTCTTTAGATTCATTGCCACCCGAAAATGAAAAGCTGGCAACAACAGCAAATAAACTGGAAAACACTACTTCAATAATTAACGCTTGATGATACCGTTACCACGAGCGCGAGCTATTCCAACTGAGCTGAACCGGAATAAGCCTTTAGCTAGCACCACCTAGGAGTGGGAATATGTCAGATCCCACTTCGGATGCATTTGATGACTGGCTGCTGCTCCGCCTTCTGCATTCAGAAATTGACTCCTCTCCCCTCTAAAAAAACCTAAAATTTGAAATATGAAGACCTCTATTCACATGCTGTTGTGTTATCCTGCAGGCTCTGCCTCCTTATTGTAGGCCAGGCCTACAATATTTACATCAGCTATAAGGAATACTTGTCTGTACTCAAAGACAACACATTGAAAGGTGAAAAATGCTGATTTACGCTCAATAGCGCAACTGAAAACCTCAGTAGTTTCAATATGATACATTTCCTGTAGCTGCGGTTTGTATGTGTTTTCTTTCATCTGCATCTCAAAAAAAATTTACATAAACCCACAACACAGAAGTGGGTACCAGATCACTGCATCTAAGCCATTTCTGACCTCTTATATTTAGATATTTTTCAAAAATAACACAACTTCAAATAAGGAGGTAAGTAGAAAGAATCCACAGCAAGACTACAGAACCTAAAATTAAAGCTCCAAAGACCTGAACTGGGTATAAACAAACAACTGCATGTGACAATTAGGATAAATAAGCTGTTTTACACCTCAAAGAGACAACAAGCTACGTCAGATTCTACAAAAGGCTGCAACCTGGGACAACTATGAAGGAGGGCTGTCACACAGGAGATCTACAGTATATTCTCATAGGTCTTAACGCTAATAAAAATAGTGTGTCCCACAAAAGGTATTTAAATTTGCCTTTGCAGATGAGTAAGAATATATTCCTGTAATTTCAGATATAATCCCCACGACTGTCTCTTTATCAGCACCTAAACAACTCAAGATGCACCGTTACACTGGTTGGTAGAGGCTGGTCTATCAGCGTAATTGCCATTTCTACCTCTGTATTACTATTATCTCCATAAGCAAAAAGGAGTAATAAAGTAATTTCAAAAAAACCTCCCCTAAACTGCTCTGCAGAGCCACCAAAAATATGCTGAGACAGGTCACAGTGCAGGAAGGGAGCAGTTCCCCATCTCCCCCAGTACACCTCACCTTCACACCAGTCTGTGCGCATCCCTGACGACTTGCAATATCCGTTTTTTTCCCCCTGAAAAAACTGGAGCAGTGTCCTCCTTCACCAAGAAATTGGCTGGGAAGTCTCTACACACCAGGGGTTGGTTTGGCTGCCAAACATGTCTCCCCTGCACCTTTGCCAGCATATTGTCACATCACACAACACCTACGAGCTTCTCTTAGGCTCCCAACCAGATCTCACCAGATTCGGTGTTATCCTTACAGGATTTCACGATGGGTATGGGAATGATTGGGAAAATCCTGGCCTCACAAATCCATAAGGCCATCGCCTGCACGTGACAGATACAGTGACACCTGAAATGATATGCCACACAAGGTAGTCATCACTAAACAAAGCTTCCTCTGGACTTTAAGCAAGTAAGCAGCTACTGAATCCAAAGAATTACCTGGCCACTAGCCTTTCCTGAAAGTGTAACCTATCTGGTAGCTTTACATTTCCTTTCCTCAAGGCTAAGTATTTTCAGATGAAACTTGTAGCTTTATTCCCACTTAGGAACCAGTCAAATAAATGAGATTTCAGCACGGGGAGGAAAAAAAAAAAAGAAATCTCAGTGTTATTGAGATTTCGGCTCAGTACCAAAGCAAACTAATAATTAAAGCTGAATTGAGAATTCATCTAAAGATGGACTTCTATGAAACATTTCATTAGCAAATTATTTAAAAACAACAATGCACACTTTCCAAAATAACTTTCGCCTACAGACCTGAAATCAATGTGCTATAATACATCATAATCATAAAGATTAATATGGTGACAGAAGAAATGGGATGTATTTCATTGCTAGAGCTTTTCACGTTCCAGTACTGAGACAACCTCTACCCTCCCCAGAAAAAGCAGCTTCCCTTTCCCCTGACACCATTCCCACAAGCTCGTGTCACCCTGTCCCTCTGCCAGCCCAGGTTCTGGGTGCATCAGCCCAGGGACCTGACCCAATTCTCTGCATCCTCCATACAGGCCTGTGAAGGCAATTAGAAGGGCACGGTATGCGGGTCCTCCTCCTTTTAGTGGCAGCGCCAGCTTGAAATGCTGAAACTAAACACATCAAAATAGGATTAACGTTTGGCAACAACTTCACATCTGCTGTGTTTCCTATCTGCCCAGACACATTTCTAATAAATAACAAAATACCTAGATTTTCTGTGACATGAGCACTGACACCAAAAATACCAATTCCAACTACACAGAGTATACTACCGACTGTTTAGGAGTCCTACCATATCAAAAAACATTTCTGGATGCAGTTTTACTTTATTTCCAGTTCTCTTATACTTCCTTCCTTGCCTGTTTTCAAACAGGAACATTTGGCTTTATAAATCATTTTTGGAAATAATTCATCATCTTGTTAATACCCAGCTTTCCTCTCTGCCAATCTACAACACTGCAACAACCATCGGTTTCAAGCAACTACTCGTTTTTTAACCAATGTGACAGTAACCCCGTAAATTAAGAGAGTGGGCTTTACTCCCCTTCTCGATAAACACTTCTGAGACGTTAGAAGTCATGAGAGGTCTAATGACTTAAATTAGAAAGAATTCCCACATGCCTCTATTTTGACTGTCACTACAGTTACATTAGGAGGTTTCAATGGGTAAACAGCAAAGCAATGGGAAGAAGAGACACTCAGGTTCGTCAACTACGGAGGAAAACTTTGAAAGATGAAGCTCATAGAGAAGGACTAGACTCCACCTCAGCCCAAGTGGAAGCAAGCTGTTGGCCCATTCTACTGAAAACCGAGCTGAAGAAAAAGCTGGCAGCTGGCTCCATGTGCTCTAAGCGCGTTAGTGATGTCTGTAATACAAAGATGTCTCTGCCAAAAAATAAAAACCCAAAAAAATTCCACTAGGGCCAAAATGATCAGAGATACAGCTTTTACACTCAAGACAACGTAGCGAGAAGCGCTATGTGACAAACATAAAAAAATATTATATGTATTCATGAAGACAAACTATTATTTTCCATGGCTCGAGTTATCTTCGTAAAGAAAACACTAAATAAAACAAAACTTTTAGAGAAAAATACTCATTACCTGGCTGTAAACTACCTGCAGAACATTAAATAGAGCTAAACTGCAGAAAAGCACTGTATCTCTTCCAAACAATATGAAGTCTAACTTAAATATTTTAATTGGCAAGAAACACCAGTTAAAGCTATATTGGCACAAACCTCAAACTACAGAATACCATACACATACTAGCAGCACTGTATTATTCACCTCTAGGTCAACATCAACATCAGACACACGTCAAAAGAAGCTAATAGCACATCAAACACGATAAATTTATCCAAGTACAATAATAATGGAAGACAACTGTGTTGGCTACTGACACACGCTTTGACCCAGTGTCACAAAACGTGATGACTTCCAAGACACATAAAAAAGACATCAAATAAAAACAAAGTAAAATGTTGAGAGCCCATATGGGCAGAAAGCTAGAATCAAAAAGAGTCAGAAGTTGTCCATACTTCCAAGCCACAGAGAAAGATAAAGAAACCATAAATAGGTGGCAGAGTTCAACAGAGTTATCACGACGAAGCAGAAATAGAACCCCACTGACACCCAAAAGGATATAAAGTCCACAGGCGCTTGGAAAACAAGGAGAGATGAAGTGAAATGTTAAGGGAGCAGGGCCAGAGGTACAAAAGCCCAGGAATTTACTGCTCCTACAGAACAAGATGGCAAAGCCATTCCTGCCTTCAGCAGCAGGCAAACACAGGTAAGCATTTCCTTAGCTGGGGTCTCCCATCATCGCAGGGTAGAAGCACACACCTGAAGGGCTGAAACATCTGATGGACCTGCAAGAAGCGGCTCAGCTTCTGACACAAACTAAGCACATTTTTTAAGTTTCTATAGTAGATAAAAAACAGCAATTATACAGTTTTGGGGTTTCTAAGGCAATGGTGAAAAAAAATTAACATAAACACGGTAAGACTCACTCCTGGATGGGTAACTTAATTAAAATCTTACCTAACAACTACAAAGGACAGTAGTATATTCAAATTCTTTGAACAGGTGAATGAAGTAATGGGCAATTTAATCACAGAACAGTTTTTCCACTTTCAAAAGACCTCTAGACAAAACTATATGACCAGAGGATACCAAAAATTATCAAGCTGCTACGCTTTGATGAAACACAAAATAAAAAAGTCATTCAGATGAGCCAATGCCTATCCAATACTCTAAGAAAAAGATGACCAAGAGATTAAAACCTGCAAATTAAGAATTTCAGCTTAAGCAGAGCACATGAATTTCTTCAGTGGTAACCAGTACCAAACCAGTCACACAAACTTCTTCACAGCAAAGAAATTTCACTGCTAATGTATGCACAACGATGTATTTTTAAGGAAATAAAAAGCTCTAACATGCAATTCACTGTTTGTAGATCAACTTAGCAACTCAAGAAAAGATCTCTTACTGAGTAACTCTGAAAACTAGAATGCCAGAGGAATAGGAAGTAGAAAACACTGTCACATCATAAATCTCCGATACCGTCCTACAAATGCCATTTTCGGTCCTGGTTGTTTCATTACAGCAAACCAAAGCTGAGCCAGGGAAAGTTCAAGGACTGGCAATGAGAATCACTGAACCACATTAAAAAAAAATATACATACATAAGTTCAGGTATGTGGAGGCCAGTGGGTTCCCAAGTTGGGCAGTCCCTTTTGAACTGCACCTTTACGGATTTCGTTGCGATTTTTTTCCTACTAACACCTCCTATTGCTTTCAAGTTTCCCAAAACATCCAGAAGCAACCAGTGCTCTTGTTGAGTCAGTGTAAACTTACTTCTTAATCAGACTGTTAAAGGGACAACAGTTTTCATTAAAATGAAACACTAAATCTCTTCACTTTCTACACAACTCGAACATCTCATGGCTGTCACACACTCCAGGGAATTACCCAAACTCCCAAGAAAGTTCAGCAATAGAACATTACTAATTCCTTCACTCCCTTTATAAGGGCAGCTTTCACAGGAAATAAAAGCTATTTTAACTGATAAAATGGTTTATCACGCATTAATATACCGCTTATTTTGTAAAATGAGGATGCTCTCTTTGTCATGAATACTAAGTGGTAAAAACCAAAAACACTAAAAATTAAAGCATCTGAAACACCAGATAAAGCTAGAGTTTCAGTTTCCCTAAAGAGCTCCGCAACTATATCCATTCAAACCGTGCTTATCTATTCCTACGGCATTAATCAGGATTAGCACTTTCATCTTGGCAATTTAACTGGAGAACGAAATCAATAGCATCCAATCAGTAAAATATGACTGTTGTTTCCACAGCACTAAGACATCTTCTCTATTAAGAGCTGTTTTGCCATTTTTTAAGATCAATAGCCTCAGAGCATTGTATTTAACTGTTGAAGGCCCAGAGATCTCTTTCAGGACAAAAATCTAAAGTGGCCACCCTCCTGCTACCTGGGGACAGTACCTCTCCACTCAGCAAACCCCGCATATATAAACACACTGCATGGTTGGAAAACTCAGCTGCCACTGTATCAGCATACATTTTATACACAAAATTATTTCCATGCCAAGCTACCAAGAGTACAAAAATTTGCTTTCAAGCCCTGTGCAACATCAGCCTGAGTTTGATCCAAGTTAAGTGGTTTTATAGTTTGAAAGTAAAAGAATACATCACATTGCTCTTTGTGTAGTTTTCTGAACTCCCACTCCATCTCCACGCTCACTCCTTATCACTCTCTTCTTGGCAGGGCAGCAAACACCTGGGAGGTGCCTACATAGTTTCAAGACATCACTGAGAATCTTTCTTTGAAGGTTAATGTCTTGCACATCACAACACATTACCATCAGGAATAACCAAATACTCTTATTTATATAAAGAATTTCTTACTTAAATTGCACTGGTAAAGTTAGTGGGAGGGAGCTAAGCCAAGTGATATTAAAAAAAAGTTACTGGTTTTGTTCACTGTTTTTCTACTGTGATAAATACTAGGCACAGGTGTGTACACACATCTCAACTTTTAAATGGAAGCGTTAGTTTATTAGGATAGCTTCATAAGCAAGTCTAATCATTTTCTTAGGTGACTAATAAAACAAATAAACACACGCTGCCAAAGGCACGTGCAACTTGGGCACTTCTAGCAGAGGACAAGGGGCAACACACCAGCACAAGCCCAGTGAAAGGCAGCTGGATTCACAGATAATTACAATAGTTCACCCTCAGCATCAACAAACCTTTCCGCTGTTGCCTATATATACATATATATATATATATATACACCTGCCTGTCTGTGTGTACAGTCAGTGGCACTGGTGTCTACACCCCTCAGGAGCCATGAGCATTTAAATTGCTTCTCTCAGCTCACATGCAAGACCCAGAACACACGTGGCTGACACATACCGTATTTATATGAAACCAAAATATCAACTGGAGACCTGTGCTTAAGTGACTTGGGATGTAACTGAGACCTGAATACTTCTGCTCTATTTTTAACCTGTGATATATTTAGAAATAATCAAGTGCATACAAAACAGAAACAAATTATGACCTTACGTTTCTAAGGAACTCAGGTGATCTACACTCCCATCTTGTTTAGCTTTCAATACACCGCTCTCTCACCACGGAAGGAGCATCCTACAGAGCAGCACGTGTTGTACCAACCATCTGTAATCAACATGCTGCTAAAAAGACCTGTTCAGTTCTAGGAGTCTCCTGCAGCTTTCATGCCCACCAGTTTCTCATTACACTTGACTGTGGACTTCCAGAAGTGCCAGTTTGCCCTTTAACAACAAAATATATATTGATTCCAAGGGCTTCAAGAATACCAGGGAGAGACAGAACAAATATCCTGCTTCTGAGTAATCTAATTTGCAATCTTAATGGTATATACAGGTTATCACAGCTTTTCTACTGAAAAGTAAAAGTTACACCAACTTCAATGTCATTGTTAATAATGCCATCCCGTATAGATCAAAGTTTTTATGCTAATCTCCAGTCAGTCACAATCAGCTACAAGGGGCATGATTTAGCTTTGGCTGATGCTTGTTCCTCACTTACTCTTTTTTTCGTTTTATTCCCTCTAAGTGAAATATTATCCTATTTCTAAAATCAGAAGCTCATTTTACCTTATTTGCAAAGCAACAGAACAGACCAGGAAGCAGACTAACATTTACAGATACACAAATAAATGAAGTTATCCATGTTTTCCCTTAAATAATTCAGCTACACTCTTTTCTTTTTCAGAGAGCGATGACTGGCTATTTATAGATGGGATCAAATGTCACTCAAACAGCCACGGCTACATACACCAAATAGGGGCTTCCAAACCTATAGCTTATGCTCATTCATGCCATTTTTATTAACACCAAAAGGCCAACATGTTGGGGATTTTTTTTTCCCCATTAAAACCCTCCTGCTCCAGACACAGCAAGCAGCAGTTCAGCCCTGAGAAGCAGAGCCCCAAGTCTCACAGCTAAACCTCTACTCAGACCTAGAAACCTCTGCCTCTCCTTTACACCAACCTAACAAGAGCCTTCTGAGCACACCAAAGAGACCATGCTTCACACAAAACATGGGACAAAACCCAGCACTATCACCCTCGCATCTAAAACACAAAGGGGAACCCTCTCATGCATAATGTTGAACACCTGTACCCAATTCCCTCTCCTTCCAGCAGGGAGGGACCTGATTGCCCTGCCCCGTATTTAAGAAAACATAACGATAATCAGGTGGAAAACAGTGTGAATCAAGATTAAGGTCATCCATATGATCCATATCATCTTCATCAAGACAAAGAATCCAGAACGCCTCTTCCTCCACAGTTACTCCCTCTAAATAACTGGTACA
This sequence comes from Nycticryphes semicollaris, assembly GCA_013400055.1. Lineage (NCBI taxonomy): Eukaryota > Metazoa > Chordata > Aves > Charadriiformes > Rostratulidae > Nycticryphes > Nycticryphes semicollaris. The sequence continues at coordinate 483,879 of VXBJ01000364.1, forward strand.
AACATCCTAAGGGTTAGGGAAAGCCTGGCCTCTGGTTCTTACCAGGGATACAACAGGACAGTACTCATCGACACGGCATAAAAGCACCTTCCACAGAAGAGGAAGGTAGGGGTTCACCAGAACTTCCAAGATTTCCACACCATTTCTTCTAAATTCACACTCCAGTCAACAGTCAGCCTCAACAAAGGTTTTATTTGGCAGGTTTTCAGCACAACACTCCCCCTTTGCTGACTTAATTCACATATTTGCCTTCAACAGATAAAACTTCACCTATCAATTTGACTTCCTCAAACCATACAGGATTTTTCAAAGTAGCAAAGAGTAACCAACACAACTGTAACTATAGTGAGCTGTCAGTAGAGCAGTACAGACTAAAAAAGAATCATCACATGGTAAGATTTTATACATCAAAAATGCAACTTATCTATTACACATACTCTGAAGATCTTTGAGTCAAAGCATAACATTTTTCAAAAGGGGAAAAGAAAAAAAATATCTGCAATATCCATGTATTATAGAAGAGACTAAATACATTCCCCATCAACAGGAGCCAGCATACGTGGTCACACCAGTAGTATCTGAGAACTACCACAGACTGCCTCATGTGATGTGCAATGGGACAACTACACCATTTCATATCAGTCTAACCACTCTCACTTTTCCAACCACTCATTTGGAGCAGCAGGGTTTTTCCCAAATTCCACTTTACAGAGCCTTCCTGTAAAATATCAGGATTCAATCACAGGGGAAGTATTTAAAAAAAAAAAAACAAACCCCCCCAGCATTCAACATCTAAGACCAGATTTTTTTTTCAAGCTTTCTACTAGTTTGTTACTGGCAAGAAGGGGGGAAAAAAAGTTACTTTTTAAAGCCAACATTTCGCAAAAGGAGCAGAAAATATTACTGCAAAACTCGAGAGCCTTCTACGGTATTAACGGTCTTTTGCAAGGGCCTTTTTAGCCAGCCTTCTCGTACGCACACCATGCTTCATCTGGATGAGATTACGTTTTGCGCAGCCTATAAAGAAGCAGGATCCAATGATGGATCATTAAAGGTAACAATGGTAAAAGGTGTGAGAACTACAGCCACCGAAACGCTGCCAGACCCCTCATTTCTGGGCTACTGCGGCACAGTTTCCAGGCAAAGTTCACCCCCCCCACACGCCCCTTTCCACAGGTTGTCTGTCACCCCCTCTCCCATAACGAGACCCTGCCGGCTCCAGAAAGGCTCACCGGGTCCTCCAGCTCGGACCGGCAGGTGATTCCCGAGGCGTTCGCGCTACGGAGAGGCGACTCAGGTGCCTCCGGTTACCGCCGGGCACCGGAGGGCCGCCCGCCCGCCCGCTTGCAGAGGTGCGCAGTGGCCTCTGCTGGTGCCACGCTCGCCGCCGCCCGCACCGTCCCGCTCCCACCTGCGGCCGCCGCCGCTCGCCTCCCTCGGCCGCGCGCCCCCTCAGCGTTCCCCGCCGCCCTCACACACCCCCCGGCCCGTCGCGCCCCCACCCCTTCCCCGCGCCGCCGCCGGGCTCTGGCCCGGCTCCTTACCTGCGAGGAGGCTCTGGGAACCGCTGCGAGCGGCGGCGCCGGCCGGCTCC